>QRFJ01000050.1:1037414-1223955 GCA_006176705.1 Cocos nucifera | reverse complement strand
AGGAGACCAAGCCCTGGCAAAGTACTGCTACTCAATCGCCCTGCGCGAGGGAGACCGGCCCGACCCTTGCCTTGTTGATGGACTGGACGTCCGCGACGACCTCACTGAAGAACGGGGCGAACCTGCGGAAGACCTCGTCCCTGTGTCCTTACGCGATGGAGACCCGGGGCATGAGGTGCGGATCGGCTCCAACCTTAGCGGCCGAGGTCAAGGGACAGCTCGTCGCTTTCCTCAGAAGGAATGCAGACGTCTTCGCCTGGGCCCCAGCGGATGTACCAGGGATCGACGCCGATGTCATAGAACATCGGCTGGCCATCGACCCAAGGCACCGACCCGTCAGAGAAAAATTACGCCGCCAAGCCCCAGAAAGACAGAAGGCGGTAGCCGAAGAAGTGGATAAGCTCCTTGAAGCTGGACTCATCCGGGAGGTCAACTATCCGACCTGGGTCTCGAACGTGGTCCTCGTCAAAAAAGCAAACAACAAATGGAGGATGTGCGTCGACTTCAAGAAGCTGAACAAAGCCTGCCCAAAGGACAGCTACCCCCTGCCGAGGATCGATCAGCTGGTGGACGCAACCTCGGGCCACGAGCTCCTCACTTTTATGGACGCATTTTCTGGTTATAACCAGATACGCATGGCGCCCGAGGATGAAGAAAAGACCACCTTTATTACTGACCGAGGTCTCTATTGTTACAGGGTCATGCCTTTCGGACTCAAGAATGCAGGAGCCACCTACCAGCGCTTGGTCAACAAGGTCTTCAAGGGGCAGATCGGCCGCAACATGGAGGTGTACGTGGACGACATGCTGGTCAAAAGCCGAGCCTCGACAGACCACCTCGCCGACCTTGAAGAAACTTTCGGTGCGCTTAGGAGGCACAAGATGAAGTTGAACCCGACCAAATGCGCCTTCGGCGTGACCTCCGGAAAATTTTCCTAGGATTCATGGTGTCGAGACGCGGAATCGAGGCAAATCCCGAGAAAATCCGAGCCATCCAGGAGATGACTGCCCCGAAAACAATTAAGGAAGTTCAGCGCCTGGCTGGGAAGGTGGCGTCCCTGAACCGCTTTGTCTCGAGGTCGGCCGAGCGGTGCCTGCCTTTCTTCCAGGTCCTCAGGCGACCGAAAGATTTTTGCTGGACAGCGGAGTGCAAACAGGCATTCGAGGAGCTTAAAAACTACCTCGGCGCGCCCCCACTGCTGGCAAAGCCCGAACCTGGAGAAGGGCTGCTCCTATACCTAGCTGTCTCTCCAATGGCCCTGGCGGCTGTCCTGGTCAGGGAAGATGCGAAGGCGCAACAACCAGTCTACTACGTGAGCCGAGCCTTGAGGGACGCGGAGACCAGGTACTCCAAGTTAGAAAAACTAATTTACTGTCTTCTGATCGCAGCCAGGAGGCTCCGACCTTACTTTCAGGAGCATACCATAACGGTCCTCACGGACCAACCAATAAGAGCCGTCCTCCACCGAGCAGACGCTTCAGGAAGAATCGCCAAATGGGCGATCGAGCTCACGGAGTTCGACATCAATTACCGGCCCAGGCCATCGATCAAGGCTCAGATACTGGCGGACTTCGTGCTGGAATGCACCGCACCAGTTGAAGCCGAACTTGAATCAAGCGAGACTATCATCGGAGGGAGACCAGGCCCCAACGAAGCCGAGCTGTGGCGGTCGAGCTTCCCTGAAGAAAGGGCCGACCTTCTTGAAGGCGCCTGGGTTCTGCATGTGGATGGCTCATCCAACTCTAGCGGGGCCGGCGCAGGGCTGGTCCTGGTTAGCCCCGAGGGGATCGTCACCGAGTACGCATTGCGCTTCGAGTTTCCCACAACCAACAATGGGGCCGAGTATGAAGCGCTGATAGCCGGGCTGCAGATAGCCAGGGAATTGAAGGTGGGTCGGCTTCAAGTCTATAGCGATTCCCAGTTGGTGGTCGGTCAGGTCGGCGGCAGCTACGAGGCGCGGGAGGAAAGCATGGTGATGTACCTCGGGAAGGTGAAGAACTTAATACCAGCCTTCGACAGCTTCGACATTCGGCACATCCCAAGGACCGGGAATACAAGGGCCGACCTCCTCTCCAAGTTGGCCACCTCTGCCCCGGCCGAACTACCAAAAGAAGTGTTTCTGGAAACTCTGAAGTGCCCGACCACCGAGGAACCTCAGGCCGTCCTGCGGACGGACTTCGAGCCCAGCTGGATCGATCCGCTGATCGCCTACCTCGAAGAAGGGGTCCTCCCCCACGACCGGAGAGAAGCTCGGAAGCTCAGGAGTCAAGCCTCCCGCTACGTCTTGTACGAGGGCAGGTTATATAAAAGGTCGTACTCCCTCCCGTTGCTGAGGTGCCTCCGACCCTCTGAGGCCTGCATCGCGCTACAGGATGTCCACGAAGGACTCTGCGGAAGTCACGCGGGAGCCAGATCCCTATCGCAAAGACTACTTCGGCAAGGGTACTACTGGCCAACCCTACTTCGTGATTCCACGGAATACGTGAAGAGGATGTGACCGCTGCCAGAAGAACGCCAGCGTGCAAAGGCAGCCGGCATCCGAACTCACTCCGCTCACTGCACCCTGGCCCTTCGCGCAGTGGGGGATGGACATCCTCGGCCCCTTCCCAACGGCGTCCGGACAACGGAAGTTCCTCCTGGTCGCGATTGACTACTTTACCAAGTGGGTCGAGGCGGAACCACTAGCGAAGATCACCGAGGCCAAGGTGCAGGACTTCGTCTGGAAGACGCTGATCTGCCGGTTCGGTCTGCCCCGAGCCCTCATAACCGATAATGGGCGACAGTTCGCTGGAGCCCGGTTTGCCGAGTTCTGCGAAGGACTAAACGTCTCCCACCACTTCACATCGGTGGCTCATCCGCAAGCCAATGGGGAAGCCGAAGTGACCAATCGGACCCTGCTGCAAGGCCTCAAGACGAGGCTCGACAGGGCAAAAGGGGCCTGGGCAGACGAACTCTACCACGTCCTCTGGGCATACCGAACAACGCAGAGGGTACCGACCGGCGAGACACCCTTCGCCTTGGCCTTCGGCACCGAGGCAGTCATCCCGATCGAGCTCAAACTTCCCGTCTGCTCGAATCGTGGGCTTCAACGAGCAACTCAACCCCCAGGACCTCAGAGCCAACCTCGACCTTCTAGAAGAAAAGAGGGAGGCAGCCCGCATCCGGATGGCCACCTACCAACGGAAGGTGGCTCGGTATTACAATTCCAGAGTCAAAAGCAAGGCGTTCAGAGTTGGGGACTTGGTGCTCCGACGAGCAGCCGTCTCTCAGCCCCAGAGTCAAGGGAAGCTCGTCCCAAATTGGGAAGGTCCGTACGAAGTGGTAGAGGTCATCCGACCTGGAACCTATCGCCTAAAGGAGCTCGGAGGACTAGCGCTTCCCCGACCTTGGAACTCAGAAAACCTGAGAATGTACTACCAAGTAGTTTCCCTCAATAAAACCTTGTTGCTCGACACTATCGTTTCAGGTCGACTGGGAAAAAAGCGAGTCGGAAATGTCCCGCTAGGAACAGGAGGAGAACCTCGTCCTAGCGTGAGCAAAGTCGAAGGCCCCGTCCACAAAGGACGGGATGGGGGGAGAAGCGAGGACGACGGTCCTCATGTGCCCCCACAGCCGGCTAGGAACAGGAGGAGAACCTCGTCCTAGCGTGAGCAAAGTCGAAGGCCCCGTCCACAAAGGACGGGATGGGGGGAGAAGCGAGGACGACGGTCCTCATGTGCCCCCACAGCCGGCTAGGAACAGGAGGAGAACCTCGTCCTAGCGTGAGCAAAGTCGAAGGCCCCGTCCACAAAGGACGGGATGGGGGGAGAAGCGAGGACGACGGTCCTCATGTGCCCCCACAGCCGGCTAGGAACAGGAGGAGAACCTCGTCCTAGCGTGAGCAAAGTCGAAGGCCCCGTCCACAAAGGACGGGATGGGGGGAGAAGCGAGGACGACGGTCCTCATGTGCCCCCACAGCCGGCTAGGAACAGGAGGAGAACCTCGTCCTAGCGTGAGCAAAGTCGAAGGCCCCGTCCACAAAGGACGGGATGGGGGGAGAAGCGAGGACGACGGTCCTCATGTGCCCCCACAGCCGGCTAGGAACAGGAGGAGAACCTCGTCCTAGCGTGAGCAAAGTCGAAGGCCCCGTCCACCAAGGACGGGATGGGGGGAGAAGCTCGGACGACGGTCCCGGATGTGCCCCCACAGCCCGTTGGGAACAAGAGGAGAACCTCGTCCTGACGCGAGCAAGGTCCAAGGCCGAGCCCCAGAGTCTACGGCAAGCTTCACTGCAGAAGACGAGGTCTCCTTCGGACCTCAGCTTCAACTTCGGTGTCAGCATCAGCGGGAGACGGGATCTCCCCCAAGCGATCATAACCTTGACTGCAAAAGAGGAGGTCTCCCCCGAATCGACTTCGGTTGATGAAGGCAATGTCAACTCCGACCCTGACCACGGGGGGCGACATTGACTCCGGCCTCAACGTCGGCTTCACCAATTTTGGCTGGAAACGAGTCCCACTTCAACTCCAAACATCGACTGGGGATGAAACTCCCCCAAGCCTCAGGGATTCGAGACCTCCCCCAAGCCTCAGCTTCAACTTCAGCGTCAATATTGGCTGGAGATGAGACCTCCCCCGAGCTTCAGCTGCAACAAATGCGGAGCCTGGAAGAAGACTTCGGCAGTCGCCTGTTTTGGTACTCCCTTCCTTCAATTTTTGAACTCGGGAGTGGGGGGGCTACTGTTGGGGATAAATCCCGCTCCTGCCGAAGCCCGGCCCAACGCTCAGCCCAATGTAACCAGTAGCCGCTGAAGAGCTTCAGCGCCAGGCGCCAGGCCGAGCCCCTAACACGGCCGAACTGCCTAGAGGCCGAACTCCCCTGCACCAAGGTCCGGGCCGAACTGCCTAGATCCGGCCGAACTCCTCAGCGAACCCTGGCCGAACTCCTTCGCCGAACTCCCCACGGCCGAACTCCTTCGGACCGACTCCAGGCGAGCCCGTGCAGCCGAACTCCTTCGGACCGACCCACAGCCGAACTCCTTCGGACTCCCCACGGCCGAACTCCTTCGGACCGACCCCAGGCGAGCCCGTGCAGCCGAACTCCTTCGGACTGCCCACAGCCGAACTCCTTCGGACTGCCCACGACCGAACCCCTCAGCGAGCCCTGGCCGAACCAACTAGCAACCGAAGTCCTTCAACTGGCCAGCCGAGCTTCTTCGGGCCTCTCAGCGGTCGAACTCCTCGGCAACCGTCCCGCGGCCGAACTCTACAGATGGCCGACCCTTCAGCCAGACGAACTCCCCCAGCCTTCCCCCTCGGCCGAACTCTGTTACAAGTCCGAACTCCATTGGACGAACATTGTCGCCTGCAGCAAGACCGGACGGCGCCTTCCTCTCCGTACCGGACTCCATGCGGCCGACGACTCGCCAGTATGGCTCCCACGATCTACCGGACGACGCCTTCCTCTCCGTACCGGACTCCATGCGGCCCACGGCTCGCCGGTATGGCTCCCACGATCTACCGGACGACGCCTTCCTCTCCGTACCGGACTCCATGCGGCCCACGACTCGCCGGTATGGCTCCCACGATCTACCGGACGACGCCTTCCTCTCCGTACCAAACTCCATGCTGCCTCGACGACTCTCTGCCAGACGGCACAGCCGTCACCATCCAACTAAGCTCCGCTATAAAAGGACCCCTCCCGACATACTAAGGCTAAGCTCTCTGAACTCTCGACTCTCTAAGCTCTCTGAACTCTCGACTCTCTAAGCTCTCTGAACTCTCGACTCTCTAAGCTCTCCTCCACATCTCTAAGCTCCGGAACTCATTCCGAGCACTCCATTACTGTTGGCCGGAAACTAACTTGACCGTCGGAGGGTCCTGCCGGAGCCACCACCCCACCGGTTCCGGACGGGACTTCGTTTTGCAGGTCCCCGGCGGCGCCCAGCGGCCTCGATTGCGGCGACCTCCGGCGGCGACGGATTTCTGCACCAACAATCTTTATAAGTTAAATGATGTTTATAACTTTCGTCCACTACTCGTAGAGTCCTAAATAAGAAGAGTAGATCTCATTCACACAAAAGATAAACAAATAAATAAAATAAAAAATAAAGATTATATTTAATATAAAAATATTAAGAGAGCAAGTCATTTATTGGACGTTAGGGAATACTTCTTCCCGCTTATAAAATTCGCATTTCTTGATAGTCTTTCTATTAAAAAAGGGTAGTCTTTTAATTGTGAGCTCGAAAAAAGAGAGAAATTTATTTAAAAAAACTTTTTATATTTTATTTTTTCTTTTCTTTTTTGATGGGGTGGGAACTGGGGAGGAAGCGGCGGGGTGGTTTGTTTCGTGGTGTCATATATTGACCTTTTTAATATCTCTGGTTACACGGTGCGATGGCCACTAATAGGCCTAAAATCCTGGTCGTATTCGTCAGCAAAGGTATATGATGGTCAGTCTTTCACAGATAAAACGACAAAATTTCTCATTACCGGTGTGCATTTAGTAAAACTGACTTGAGTTGGACTCGTGGATTATTATCATGCAGTTCATTGTAATTTGGATCGTGTTTGAAGCAGCAGGTTCTGTTACTCCTGTTACCAACCAATAGTTCTAGTCAATGGTCTAATAAATCTGTTACCAGAAAATGCTCTAATAAATCGTTCAGTCAGATCGCTGGGTTCTAAACTAATTTCCACCGTATTCCTCAGAAAGTACAAAATTTCCGTGACCCTAAAATTTGCATCCATATTTTCTACATTGTTTCAAGTTTCAGGTGCTCTCATTTGCCCTTGGAATAAATATACTCGTTCCATCCTCCTTCGGCCGTTTGTTTTACTTATCCATAGTAAATGTGGGCATTTCAAGGACAAATTTGACAAAGACGGTGGTTTAGAGTCAAGAGAGGACAGCTTTTGATTTGTGTTCTCTCTCCACTAGGCAAATTTTCTTGGAAGGCCAGCACAAGCATTTGGTGATGGCTCCTCAAGTTCCCTCCAGCATTTCAGATCTCGTTGGAAAGTTACCAACGAGGATCTTCAACTACTTGAATTGCCTGCAGAAACATCTAGGACGGAAACTTTGGTGATAATTTTTACTTTTGCTCTAAATTTTATGCTTAGCTTTAAGATCATGCATCTTAGAACCATGTCATACGATGAAACAACCTTTGCGTGATAGCCCCAAAGCTACCTAGATTTGCCAGTCAGTTGGGTTAATTGGCCATTGACTTCCCGACAGGTGCGTCACGAGCATCTATAATCAAACATAATCCTGCTTATAACCAGACCTAAACTATCCCCTTTGGAGCAAGGCAAAGCCATTTACCTTCAGCTTCTCGGGTTTAAGCTAACTTAAGAGGTACTGATGGACCTCGTCATATCTAATCAGTCATTTTATTAATTAGCTTGTTGAATGGACAAATTGAACAAGCTATTGTCACGTTATGGGCCAATAAACAATGACATTCCCTCCTCCAACCATTCAAATCAATTAGCACGCAAAATCGGAAGCCTATACCTGAATTAAGTGAACCAGCACCAAGAGACGATGACATTGATCCCATGGAAGCACGCAACCAAGAAAACCCGGTCCCATCCCTCATCAAAGAACTTGTTAAGAAGCCTAGTTACGATGTCCTTGTTGTTGTAGTTTCCTATCATCTCGCTCTGCTCCACTCAATTCGAAAGGTTGACACCATTGTTGCTAGAAATCGAACGAAGCCAACTTAGTCGCGTGGACGGTCCTGAAGTACCAAATCGATATCTATTTAGCATAATTAATTAAATTAGATCTTGATTTAGTTTTATATTTTTTTATTTTGAGTTTTGGTTATGAGGTCTTGTAAAATCAGTCGAATTAAGTCAATTAGATTGGATCTAATTAGCCAATTTATTTTTGGATCAATCTAGTCTATTTAAGTTGAGTTAGGACTATTTGATTTGGGAGTTCTAAGTAATTATGGCTTGGTTTAGTCTATAAAAGACTTGAAAGAATCATGAGACAGACACATATTAGTTTTGACAATAAAAAAAAAAATAAAAGAGAGATTTCACGCTGCCTCCACTTTCACTTCTCACATCTTCTCTTCTACCTCCTTTTCTTCCTCTATTCTCTCTTTAATCTCTCATCTTTTCTCTATTTTATTTCTCTCTTAATAAAAAAATTCTGCGCGATGATTTTCATTGCTCAAGTTTCAACTGTACAATGGCATCTATCATCTCCACTCTACGATCAATCCGGAGCGCGAGCATCGTTGATCTCGAAGAAAATTGAACTCATTCCTTCGAAACTCATTTGATATATCTCTCATGATATCTCTTTAATCGATATTATTTTAATTATTATTGATTTATTTTACAAGTTCCTATTCCTTAACTATTAGATCTGCATGTCAAAGATCTAGAGAAATTTTCTAATCATAGGTGGTTTTTTAATCGCCTATCATTCATAGAATTTTAGATTTAAAATTCATCTACTCTTTATTTAATTTCTTAATTTTTAATCTGATTATATCTTAATCATCGAAAGAAACTTGAATAGATCTATTTATTTGCTGAAATAATAATTGATTACTGATCTTAATTAAATTTTATATGGTTTTAGATTGCATATTGTATCTGTAGAACCATAGCTGCTGAGTTTTAGATCTTGTCCCATATTAGCATCACCGCGGAAACCATCAAAGGGTGTAAATTACGAGTTCGAATGAAGCCCTTGGGAATTGAAATAGTTCATTTTCCATGTCCATGGCTTGCGCGTAAGGAATGTCTATGATCTCCTCCAACACCTTTGCATTCTTAAGCAAGTATGCTGCAGATGCTTTTTGAAATTTTGGATCTTTATTGTCGTGAGGTTATGGGACAAACGGTTCGAGCTCATTTCCTTCAATTCCTTTCTCTCAAATTGAATTATTTTCCTTGGCTGCAAAGAAATAGAGAAAAAAAATAGAGAGTTGAGACACTTGCAAGTGGCTTATAGAACACATAAGAAAGGAAAAATGAACAACGTCACAGGTTGTTCGCAATAGCTCCATTGATTGAATTGATAGGGTTTCTAAATTAGGACAACCCTTCAATAAGTACGGAGAAGGTAACTGCATCAAACATGGAGCGGCAAACTCGACTTGATGGTTAGGTACATCCTCTCTGTCTCTGTTGGAGAGAGCCTGGGCGTAGATATTATAATACGCGAGAACTGTAAACCCATCCCAAAATAATGCAGAAGATATAGTTGATGCAGCTTCTTAAGTTTGTTGAAACATTTCAATTTTTCATAGCATCGAAGACTTTAATTTAAATTGATCACCGAGGCATTTCTTCCCTTCACAATATTGGATTGCTGAATGTCGAAGATATGATGCCACGATGGAAAAGGGCAGCATCAATTAGAGAGATGTTGACGAAGATTGACTTAATTGGCTACAGTCCACATTCAGGCTTAAATCCTGGACTCGCACGAAGACGAAGTTATGAGAAGCTTCATTGTGTGGTCTTATGTAAGCGTTTGAGACAGATTGCAAGTCTGGGAGGACAACAGCTGTCCGAAAGCCGGCGGATCGCAGCCTCCGAGAGTCGAGACAGATTGCATGTCTGGGAGAGAAGGTATTAACCCCACAGTTCGGCCATGTGAACGACCTCAGAATCGGAGCAGATTGGATTATCTGGAAATATTCGCTTTCAAAAAATATAAGCTCTTTTGCTGTCCGGCAGTAAAATGACGATGGCTTCCAGGTTGCTAGTGGCTTCAGCTCTTCAAGCTTTGCGCAATCTATTGCAAATTTTAATTCCAAAGCCATCTACAGGGACGAAGAGTCAGCGTCCCATGGAGGGAGGGGCAAGGAACCCTATGCATGATTTATCTCCCCCCATCATAAAATAAAATGGAGCGAGACCCTTCTTAAGCTGCGCGCCTGGTGCGATTCTTGAAACCTAATAATCACTAATTGCAGCGTCTCCATGGACCTAAAGAGGGGGCAAATAGGGTCAACGTCAATGTCTCGCGTTCAGGATTTAAAGGTGATAGCGGACGGAGAGTACATCCAGAGGTTTACACAATTCACAAGACATATATAGAACGACATGCAACGTATATAGTAGATCGATCGATCCAAAATAAATATTAAATAAAAAATAAATATTTACAAAAAAATTATAAAAAAAATAGGAAAAAAAATACTTTATTTAAAAAAAATATCAAAATTATATAAATATGCTTTATGAAATAATCTTCAAATCCATAAATAATCCCTTCTCCCCCTTTCTTCGTATACATTTTTTCCACCATCATCCACAGTTTTGTGCATCGTTCCAAATTTAAAGAAACATCAAATGCCCCTTTAAATAGAGCAGCACATGACTCTTATCTTGACTCATAAACCAAAGACCAACTAGGATATAGATTCTAACAACCTTTAGAAAAAAATAATTAAATAAAAAAATAAAATCTTAAAATCATAAAAATCAATAATCAACTAACAAAGGAATCATAATTGGATTGGGACTTAGTAATGAATCTCAATACTCCATCTCACTGTAAAGTCCATGTCAACAATGCTGAAATTATTGATATTATAAAGCACTATTATAGTAATCACCATAATTACCATAGTAATAGCAATATATAATAATTTATCGAATTAATAATTAAATAATAAAAATTTTTTATTAGCTCAAATAATAAATTCTTCACTGGCTCGTCCTCTTCAATGCATATATTAAAATTGATAAAAATGTCATGCAATATTTTCTCTCGACACTAACTCCACGATCACAATGCCGATACTCCTTCGAGCATCTAGCTCATCCCAACGAACATCGTGTTATCGATTGTAAGAATTGTGAGCATCGGCCATTATCTATATACAAGTAAAATTAAAAACAAAAAATCGATCATATCCACATGCTTCCATTTGTGTTGTTTTAAGTATTTGCACATAGTTAGCTTCTTCTAAATATGGAATCAACTCCTCATGCATAAAATCTTCTAATAGCTCAAACTTTAGAGTGGCTTCAAAATTAACTAATACCAAGGTACCATAAGAATCATCTCCATCAAGCATATCTTCTTGTTCCTTGACCTCCAAAGCTACTTCAAAATTCATCAGCTTTTCATCTTCATAATTGACTAAGTCTTCCCAACAAACATCCAGATTTTGGATAGCTTCAACATAGGATTCTTCTATATAATTTGATTATTCTGCATTGATTTCTATAATTGGATCAACTGTAGCACTCTCTAACTCTTTCTGAGCAATTTCGAAATTAATCGATTCTTTAATCACGATCGCTTCTAAACTCGGTGTAGTAGCCATCTGATTAAGCTTTTCTTGCTCCAATTTTTTTTTAGACTTGATTGATCCTCAAGCTAATCAAATTAATCCAGTCTCTAACTAATCAAACTTTTCATATTTCAAATCTTTATTTTTAAATTAATTTTGTTCCTCTTTGTCTGTGATTTATGAAATATAAATCAAATTTTTTTTCATGCCAGACACATTATAAACATTATTCATGAAAATAGAAAAACTAGTAGGTAATATGAGAGATTATTCACCAACACATCAAATAGGATCAAGTAAATCATTAGCAGTAGCATTAGCATTAGAACCAGTATAATCATGCAAAGAATCAAATATCTCTCTCTATGATCAGTCAGATGCTTAAAACATCCGAAATTAATAATCCAATCATGAGCAAAATCAATATCTAGCACATGAGAAGAAATATAAATACATGTATGTAATTATTAAGATTAGAATCAATAATAGTAGTAGTAAAAATATAACTATTAATTTTTTTTTCTCTCTTGCTCTGAAATAGAGAACACAACATTAGACTGTTTGAGCTTCATCTTGCAATCTTGAATCTTGTGGCTCAATTTTCCACACCTATAATAATTCCTCTTGAATTTATATTTTTTCTTCAGATTAGGATTTTTGTCCTTCTCAAATGCTCCAATTGACATTTTGTTAAAATTTTTAAAATTATTATTTTACTTTTTATTTTTATTTTTATTATCACAAAATAAGATCTCTTATTTTTGAGAGGATATTGTCAAATCCTGCATCAGAGTATTAAGTATATTTTGATTAATAAGTATATTTTTCAACTCAGCTAATATAGATTATTAAACCCATCTAGAAATAGTAAGTATATAAGCACTATACTCTTTATTCAAATCACGAACTAACAATTACATCATTTATTTTCATCATAATAGAAATTTAGATCAAGCATACCAAGCTCATCAAATAATTTTTTCTTTAAAAAAATATTGAGAGATTATAAGATTATCTTATTTGAAAGCATCAATCTCATTTTCTAAAAATTGAAGCCGAGTCTCATTAGTCTTTAAGTGAAAAGCAATAAAAATATACTACATCTTTTTTGGCTCCTCTATATCTTGATAAGTATCTTCATCAACATTCTTTAGAAGAATATAAATTATATTTGCAACATTAGTTTCTCATGTTTTCCTCAATTCTACATTATTCGGAGTTCCTGGTGGCTTTACCATATCCGTCTCATTCACGACCTCCCACAAATCCTTCTTGATCAAATAAGATTTGATGTAGGCATTCTAAAATGTAAAATTAGTATTATATATGTGTGTGTATATATATAATAATACTCTATGGAAGAGTATTATGGTGTTACCAACTTAACTTTTCAGATAAATTTTATTATGCCACCTAGATTTTTTTTTAATATAATTTTTTTAAAATTTTTCCACACCCCTCACCCCACAACGACCCCCACCCCTCCTCCCTCGGCCCTGGTGCAAACCCACCCCCCTCCCCGCATGGTGCGTTCGCATCCCACGTCCTCCCTTGCGATTCCTCTCCTCCCCCGGCATCATGCTCGCGAGCCCACTCCATGCATCCTACCATAGTACCTCCACTGCAGGACCACCATCTCCACCACTTAGAAACCACTCCAAGCCCCTCTCCAAGACCCGCCCCCTTGCGACCCTCCGCCCCGATGAGCCCCATGACGCTGCTACTAAGGATCAAGTCATTCCCCCCATCAATGGGAACCTAGAGCCCCTCACCATCATGATCCGTCGAGGGGTCAGAGACCCTAAGGCTCGACAGGCCATCGCGAGGCAAGCAAGGTTGGTTTGGACCTTAAGGTTGATGAGGGAATGGATACTATCGAACTGAAGTTGAGCGGGAGGGATGATACTAACGAAGAGGGGTACCAGGACTTCAATGACCTCTGGCGAGAGGACTTCAAGAGCCTGAGAGCGGGGGTGGAGGGATGGTCGCATGGGGTGTGGGAGGCGCCAGGGCTGGGGAGCGGAGACGAGGGGGGGTTAGTGAAACCAGAGCAAGGGGAGGGGAAGGAAAGAGGTTTGGTGGTCATGCGGAGCCAGGTGTCGCATGGACGATGGTAGGATGGTGCCACGATGGGGTTTGCATGGACAGCCGTGACCTGGGCTTCATGCAACGGGGGCGGGGAGTGGGGGGTGATGGTGGGAGAAAAGGAAGAGAAGAAAAAAAGAAAAGAAAAAAAATTTAGAAAGTAGAAGAAAAAAATATTATTATTTTATTATTAATAATGATTTAAAATATTATTTTTAAATAATAATAAAGTAGTATTTTTAAAAATTAAAAAAAATAATATTTTAAATATGATAGAAGGGGAGGGATAAGAGATGAAAACAAAATTTTTTAAAAAATATTATTTTTAAAAAATATAATATTAAAAAAATAATTAAAAAAAATAAACAATGCTAAATAGGTCTAATATTGGAATAATTTATAAAGCACTATCACCTAAATGTCCATATAGAATAATCAAAATAAAAATTAAGACTTTTTAAAATTATAAAAAAATATCTTTTATTTTTTAAAAAATATTTTAGTCCTATAAACGAGTTTCTAGGAAGTTGATGAAGTGGAGAAGATGGAAAGTGAGATACATGAAGAAAGAGCAACAGGTGGCATGATGGTATAGAACTCAAAGCCTCAAACTAGAAAAACAAGTGAACCATGAAAAAAACTAACAGAAGCTAGAGGGAGAGGTTTAGGTAGGCCCATTGGACTGGAGTCTGGTGAGAAAAATGAAGAATAGGAGAGATGGAATCACTAGAGATGGTTGTAGTTATCATGATTGGTCTACAGGAATAATTGCAAATCTCCATGCCACAATGTTAATCGTGTGTGTATATATAACATAATATTTTGTGAAGGAATATTGAAGTATTGCCAACTCAGCTTCTTAAATAAGAAAAGAATAATTTGTTAATTAAATTCAAGATTTATATTTTTTAATTAAATATAAATAAATTAATTATGTAGTTATTGTTTTTCTTTTTTTTACGCAGGAGCTGAACAAATTGTTGGCTTTCTATAGAATTAAAATACGAAAGATTATGTTAGATTATTTTTTTTAATTAAAATAATAACAATATTATAAAAATTAATTTTGTATATCCAGCTCCGTGCAATGCATGGGTCTTCAACTAGTTATTCAATATTTTGATCATAGCAGCTTCAACCATGATAACTCAACTCTTAAATCACCAAACAAAAGTCCACATATTTGCACTATCGCAAAATAAATTTCTGAAAGCTTTTCAACCATGCCGAGCTGCTAATGCATGAATCATCAATCTCCAAGTCTATAGCTTTGATACCATGTAGAACAACATGCTATATATAGTAGATCGATTGTGCCATTCCAAAATTCAAAATAAACATCAAACAAAAGAAATATTTATGGAGAATAGCAAGAAAAAATTATGAAAGAACAAAAAAAAAAGAAAAAAATAATTTATTTAAAGAAGAATAAATACCAAAACCTCATAAAGATATCTCGCAAAAAAATCGCTTCCCTCTCTTTCTTCCCACATATTTTTTCTACCGTATTTCACATATAGTTTCACATATTAGGAAGGCTCCTTTAAATAGACCACCACATAAGTGAGAGTTTGACTCTTTTTTTAACTCACAAATTAAAGATCCATTAAAATATAAATTCTAACAATTTTTTAAAAAATAATTAAATAAAATAATATTAAAAATAAAATTTTTAAATTATTAAAATTAATGATGAGCTAAAAATGAAATCCTAAGTGGATTACAACTTGACAATAAATTTCAACAAAATACATACATACATACATACATACATACATACATACATATATATATATATATATATATATATATATATATATAGAGAGAGAGAGAGAGAGAGAGAGGAATTTAGGATTCATTATAAAGTGTTTGATGTGTCTATTTGCTAATTCAATTGGAAAAAAACACACAATAATGAATAAGTTTGTATTGGTTTAGGATTTAGGATTTTGAACTCTTCTTTTATGCTCCATTATTTGATTTGCTCGCATTCTATCGGTAGTAGGGTACTAACATTATTAGGATATAGAAAATCATGATGGTATCAAACAGTTCAACTTTCAGACAAAAAAAAAATCTATTTAAACAGAAAAATGAACTCAACTTACTCTTTTCCATCAAGATATACATATATATATATATATATATATATATATACAAATACCATTTTGTCCTTGTTGCAAGACAATACAAATTGATGAAACAGATCAACTTTCAGTTATTAAGTTAAAAATGGAAAGAAAAAAAAGAGACAGAGAATATTATTTGGGGACCATGGATGGGCCATGAGCATGAGCTCACATTTTGTGCGACTCCTCCAGGGAAAAATAAATGAATAAATGATAGTCCTCGCAAGGATTATTCCGAGCGGGCTTGAAGTTCCTGAGAGGAGAAATTCTTTGCGCACCGCGAGAAAGGCCGTCCCAGACAAGACGCCGCCCGCGGTGCGCAAAGAATTTCTCCTCCTGAGAGAGGCCGTCCCAGGCAAGGAGGCAATAGAAGAGTTGGGATCTTCTCAAGCTACAGGCACGATCGTTCATGATTGAGAGGATGTGGACTGCACACACTGCAGAAGTACAAGTATGGTAATCAGTAACGTCAAAAATTTCTGCAATTATGATATGTAACATTTTTTTTTTAAAATTCTTCTAATACAAATCTCTTCTTTCAACGAGGAAGAAAAGAAGTTACGTAACCCTTTTGTCTTGCGAGAAAATAAAAGGATATGGGTTTCTTTCCTGGAAGTGGCTGGGAGAAGTAGTCGAAGAAGATAGATTAGCATAAGATTGGATGCTGGAAGAAAACCCTTCTTTCCTTGCAAAACTGGACTCCGAGCGGAAATACTTTGCGGTGCCAGTCAAATAAACTAACAGTTCTTCTGGCTCATGTAATACTGACATGGCATCGGAGCATTCAACTGTCTCTTAACCCAAAAGACGAGAAATTTTGTGCAAGTGCTGCGTGACATTCATTACCAGACTCCGAAAGCAATTGCAGCCGGTAATAGAAAATTTTTACCATAAATAGCAGTGAGTCTGGTTATGGTCAGAGCCTTCCCGTCCTCCATTTTGTTTTTAATTGCTGCTGCCATTGGCGGTGGTCAGGAATACAAATATCCGAAGGAGCGTAGGTATCAACAAAAGAGTCTACGCCAAAATAGGAGTGGAGTCAACTTTTTTAATAGCTTTTCCTACAAAAGAGTAATGATCATGGGAAATTGCTCCAGATACAGTCCAATACAGCCGTGATGCGTTGGTCAATTTAAAATCAACACCCCTCGTATAGATCACACGCCCCATCGTCCGAGAGAAGCTCCATGGGATAGTGTGATAAAATGTAGTACACTGACCTTAAGCCATCCCCCATTCTCATCCACCATGAGCAATCCATTGCCATCCGTTTCCAAACTGCTTCCAGATAATCAGCGCCGCGCGACGACCACCAAAAATCTGAACACTGCCTAACATCTAACAGACGCAGGTCACATGGGCAGGTAGGCTGCAAGGCCCAACAGTCCCTTGAGTCAGCAGTCTCGGAGGTAAACGTACACCACCAACTTTCTGTTTCATATCTCCCCAGTCCCAACCCCACTTTTTATACGCTGTCAGTGAGATAGGAAGGAACAGGAACACGAGCTTTAATATGTAATTTAACATCAGCGCGACATCGGGCAAACTATCTTACAACAAGCTAGCACGAGCCACTGGGAATTTTTAAACAAGGTGAAACCAAGATACAATAAGGATCTACAACAACATGAGTTCCATCGTCTACAACTTCAACAGCGAAACCAAAACCACAAAACCCAAAAGGACTACATCACAACAACAACCAACCAGCAATTGCTTGTTTTTTATCCGCTCCGGAGACTTCGTTCCTTCGGAAATGATTAGAGAGCGATCGCTGGCAGAAACTGAGTCAATACCCGAACCACCACCATTGCTGTGTTAACGACCAATACCATGTCTCCTCTTATCACTACTGCTGTAATCAGCAGCAGCTAGAGAGGGCAAACAAAGGACATATTCCCACTCTTACCATCTCTAACTTCCCATATCTCCTTACCACGTAGCAAAGGTTCTTTACCGCGCGGTTCGTTCTTGACTCAATCCATAGCCATCACTTCTCCTTTCTTCTTTTTTTTTCTTTTCTTTATCTCTTGATTGATAAGAAAACAAAGAGGGAGTTGACGCAATTTTACTAAGGGTCACAGTGGAGGGCGGCCTTGATCTTCTGGACGGTGCAGGAAATGAGATTGCTGACGGTCTCCACCGACTCAACGGTGAGCTTGGCGGTAGGCTGGCTGTTGACCAGGATCTGGAAAGCCACGGTCAGCAGCGACCCCCCCGCCTTCTGAGCTCCCCCGCTGCCGCCGTCCGGCAGGATGGCGAAGCCCGACGGGAGGAGGGCCACGTATGCAGAGTCGCCGCCGTTCATGACGACGTGCATTGCCGGTATGTCCACCGGCGCATACACCACCATCGACCCCGACGCGTCGGTGCACGTCTCCTGCAGTATCAGCATGCTGCTCTGGTTTGCGCTCACCGCCTGGTGTGCATTGCATTCCATCCCATTAAATTATTTAAAATAAACATAAGAACCTTTTAATCTTCAACGCAAAGCAATGTGGACCTTCACGTAACCTTCTTTTATTATAAATGATGCATAATAATAAACAAATAATATCTTTTAGATACCACAATGATAAAATTCATAATAAATGTACGCAAATGCCACAACGCCACTGACTTCTTGCCCAAGTAGACCACAAACTCGATAAAGCACAATATTAATGTATGCTGTCAAAATTATGAAGGTACCCAATCGTACCAGTAATTGAGCGGATCTTAGCTTTTAGCAACTTTCATCAAAAAAAATATCCTTAGCATTAGCAACTTGAGAGAAGAAAGGGGAAGAAAGAGGGGGCGGAACCTCGGGTTGGGAAGCCCAGCATGACGTCACCACTGGGGAACCGTAGCTGTCAGTCGGCCACGTCCATCCCCGTCGCGGATTACAACAAACCCCACCCCCCCCCCCCCCCCCCCCCCCCTCTCTCTCTCTCTCTCTCGCTCCGAGTGTTCACCTCCCATGCCAATGTTTATTATGTTCACAAAATTTTTCTAGAAAACTTTTTAGCTTCATTGAAAGGAGGAAAGCAGAGAAAAAGAAGGTAGAAAGCGGAAACAGTAACAAAGTAATAGATGGAAAGCAATAAAGCATGATGAGGTTGACAGTGCAAAGAAAGCAATAATGATACTTACGCTGGCACGGAGGAGGGAGACGGCGTTGCCGTGGTCCTGGCCCTTGGCAATGTGGGCCATCTCCTGCATGGGCCCCCCGTTCGACAGTATGTCCCACTCGCTACGGAGCCGCTCGTCCCGGAGGAAATCGAACAGCCGGTGCGGTGACACCGGCAGCCACACCGACGTCGCGGCGCTCAGCACCACCCCGGGCGGCTCCCCAGGGTCGTCCACGCTCTGCCTTGTCATCACCCTGACATCCTCCCCTATGCTCCCCACGCTCAGCATACTCCATTTGTGTGCGGACGACGCGCAAACCCCCGCACAGAAATTATCCGTCATTCTTTGTGCCAGCTTCAGCATGCTCCTCCTCCCGCTCGCAGTTATTGCTATTATACATCATCAAAATTTAGAAACAAATATACATTTAATCATCAGTCCTTCACGCTTGCATTGCCGACGATGGAAGGAGGGAAATTAACTCACTGTTATGGTCTCGGGTGGGGAGGGAGGAAGACATAAGGATGGCAAGGCACTCGCACTGGCGTTGGAGCGTGGCGACCCAGCGGCGGGCGCCCAGGCCGAGGCCGGAGCGGAGGAGAGAGCGGTACAGCTGGTGAACTGCGGACTCGTCGTACTCAGCGTGTTCCACCCATGTGACCTGCGCGCCATGGCGTCGTTAGCTCATTAATGCCGCGGACTGTCGCCACCAAAGCATTTACACTGCTGGATCTGGATAACGCCACCCCGCATGATGCGAGGACACGCTACCACGCACAGTGGCTAACACAAGAGGACAAAACGCTACCGCACCCGCTTCAAGCTGCCAACACATGGCCCTGACGGTTGAGGATTTAAAAACGCCACCACCATCCCAGCTTTGACCAGTAGCGTAGCATCGTGATGTGGACTCGCTAGAGAGAGGGAGAGAGGGAGAGGGGGGGGGGGGGGGGAGGACGACGGATGGAAATACGAGTAGGACACCACCCCAATGCATTAAAATAGTAGGTTTTCTCGGGCCACGCAATGGCTCAGAATCCTGATGGCCAACGATGAAAACATAACACATATTAACAGGAGAGGGGAATCACGGAAGTACCCTGGAAGGAAAAAGAAACGGGAATAGAAACCGGGGATATCGAATTGATTAGGTGAAGTACTATTATCTTAATCTTAGTAGACGAAGGAATCCCGCTTCACAAGGGCTTATCACAGCAGGCAGAGTTGAACAGTTTGATGTGTTTGTGGTGCGGGAAGCAAAAGGAAGGGGGAGGAGAGGCTTCCATGGATTATCATATCGAATGGATAGAATTTGGAGGAAAGGGAAATGAAACCGATAGGGAGGACAAGGGCGAGCGCGACGGCAGAGCCTCGATTGGTGGGACAGTGCACCACAGCAGCGGACTGACTTTTTGGGTGGTTTAAGCATTTTCCGAAAATAAAACATAATATATGGCTTGAATACGGACAACAAGCAACCCAAAGGCGATGCTTCCAAGGAGTAGAAGAAGCATCGAATCCTTTTAAAAAAACCAGGAGAAATCGCTTTTGGGGAATGCTGTGAATCGAAGCTGGAAGGTATAGAAAATTCAAGGCAATCCACAGCTATTTGATGGAATCGGACGGCACGCGACCCGATTATATTTTACGCAAGCCCGAGATTAGGCCTTGACTAATGAACAAAGATGCATCGGGTATCTAGCACAAATGACACTGACTTCCATATCCACAAATCCACCATGCGTCACAGGCTCACAGCTCCAGCCATATACTAATACGCCAATCAGTTCAAAGATATCAAGAAAGATTTTTTAAAAAAAAATTTTTAAAAATCATGATTTAGCCGCTAATAACTTGCGGAGAACGGTGATGAGAGGAGGCCGGTGAATACCTTAGAATAGCCATTAGGCATGTCCTGAACCACACAACCAGAAGGCAGCCTGCGGCACCTCATATTGGGCGTAGGAGAAGAAGGGTTGTGTCTAATTCCATCAATGGAGACATCGACTACAGCCCAGGCACCTTCAGCGATCTGTTTGCAGAACCTGAGGAAATTTACATCGCGAATCGGAACCAATGGTGAAAGAACCTGGAGCTCCGCATGCATCTGGAATCAGAGAAGATGGGCAGAAGAATTGAATCGGATGTGATCGATCCAATCATACAAGCAGTTCAAAAAGGAACATCAGAAGGACAACTCACAAGCTGGAGGGTGCCATTTCTAGTACCACCCATGCCACTGGAAATTACTTCAGTGGTGGTGGTTCTCGCAATCATGCAAGGGAACATATCCGCCCACCGGGTCTGCAGAATGGTACAATTGTTGCAAACAACAATAACACATGAATCACAGAGGAAACTAAGCACTCTGATCTGTTCTACCTTGAGAACATCCATCATGTTAAAGCATATAGAACCAAAAAAAAAAAAAAAACTTGCACTGCAGCGAAAGAAACCAGAAAAAAATTTTCCGTACAGAAGATGATATTATCAAAAAAAAATAAAAAAATACTGGTGCAACAAATTCCTCATTTGATGCAGTTGAGAAAGATATTAGAGGCAGTGTCTTGCTTACCGCATCCATAAGAGTCTCAACGAGGGCCGAGCTGTTGATGATCACCAAACCGGTCTCCCTGGTGGCCTCCGATATAAATCCAGCAGGCTTCATCCCGATGCACCGAGGGAACGCCCGTTCGTACTCCTCATAGTTCAGCGTCTCTTTACCCCCTTCTAAGCTTGGGATCCAGAGGGGCTCAACCATCTGGGCCATCTTCACCAGTTCATCCATGGCAGCCAGCGCAAGCTCCAACAGCATAGTCCTCTCCCTCTCGACCCCACCCATGGTGCCGACAGTCCTAGCAGGAGTACCAACACTTCCGAGTGGGCTCGACACCGCAGTTGGGAAATCAGCAACGACAGGCAAGGACGTCACAGACACCGAGCCCAACCCGGCAAAAGCGATGGTGCCGACCCCAAGCTCCAAGCCTGAGTTGGGCAAAGGGAGTGGGAGTGGATTCGCCAAGGCCGACATAGGCTTGCCTAAGAACTTTCCGGCAAGAGCACAGACTCGATCGAGCTCATCCTTCAGACGGGCATTCTCGATTCTCAAGTGCTGTTCTTCTAGAGAGACCTCACCGAGCACCACCGGCCCGCCGCAGTTGCTGCAGATGGGGTTCCTCATCGCCTCCCTGATGGACAAGTTCTCGGCCCGGAGCTTGTCATTCTCCTGCTTGAGGATAGTGTTCTCATGGCGTTCCATTTGGGTCTGATTTCAATATTTTCATCAGAAATTAATAAAGTACAAGGAGACAGAAACTAAACAAAAATAAATTAAGAAACCAAAACAAGATTTTGCAAGCCTCGAGATTGTGTAGCATGGATACCTTCATCTGGGTACGCCGGTTCTGGAACCAGAACTTGACCTGGCGACTCTCCAGGTTGAGCCTTCTGCTGAGCTCCAGCCTTTGTTTCTCATCCGGGTGGGGGCATTCCTTGAAGAGACTGTAATGATGAAATAATAATTTAGTTTCTTTCGACGATCCAAACCCAAAGATTTAAGAACATAATGGAACCGTGGAAGGGGATCTCCTACGCTTCGAGCTCTTGGATCTGCTGAGGTGTGTGACGGTGGTATCTCTTCTTTTTCCGAGGGTTCTCCTGATCTACATCGTCGCCGGAGCCACCTTCAAGGTTGTCGCTCCCCGATCTGCTCTCGTTCTCATCTTCCTTGTTCCTACCCACGGTATCCACATCCCGTCCTTCCCCACCGCCGCCACCGGCTGCACCACCAACAATAGACGATAGACGCCGGTCCCCTTGCCCGTCCATGTTTGTTTGCTGGCCAAGAAGACCACAAACAGAAATCAACTAAAAGGACTCAAAAAAAATTCTTTAAGGATATGCGGGTAGGGAAGGGAGGGTGAGAGAGAGAGAGAGAGAGAGAGAGAGAGAGAGAAGTTACCAGGGCGAGAGAGAGGCCGGGGGAGCTGAGCAAAGGCTTGGGGAGGGAGGAGGAGACGAGGCGCGGCTGGGAGATGGCGCCGGCGGGCATCGCGGAGCTGCCGTACGGTATGTCAGCCACAACCCGAGCGCCACCGGAACCACCGTCGAACAAGCCGCCCAAACTCATCTATGAACCCCCTCCTTTTATTCTCTTCTCAACTCCTCGTCCCACAAGGCCTACCTTTATTTTTATTTTTCCACAGAAATACTGGTTGTAGTACCGCTAGATCTAAAAGGAGCAATTTCACTTTCCAAACCAAATTTTCTCAATTTCCCAGAGACATGATCACAGGACAGGAAAGCAGGAAATAGAACACAAAAAGAAAAGAAAAATAGACAAGAAAAGATCTAACGGAACGGAGAGATCGAAGGAGGCTAAAGCATAAACGGGTTATGAACACAAGCCTCCAGCTCCCTCGCCCTCTGTAACAGTAGGGCATCAAGAAAGAGAAGGAAGCCAAGCGAACCCCCCGCTATCGCCTCGTTCTCTTTCCGTCTCCCACTCCCTCCGCTACCCCCTCAAAACCCAAACCCCAACCACATCCAAGCCAGAAAAAGAGAGGAAAAAAATCCACAAAACAAAAGACTCAACCTCAACCTTTGTTCTCTATTGCATGACTCTCAGAACAAGGAGATGGAAGCTAAGAAAAGCAGAAGAAAGGCTTCAGAAGCATAGGAATGACAGGAGCTGGAGCAAAGGAGGAGAAGATTGAAAAAAAAAAAAAAAAAAACCACACATGTGGACTCTACGCGGCCTCAGAAATGGAAGAAAAGAAAAAACCCTGGAGAGAGAGAGAAATGAACAGGAGCAACGACAAGTGAAAAGAAGGGGGTCGGTTGACCGTCCCCACCGTCTTTCTCGAAAGAGAGAGAAAATAAAGTCCAAGCCTCAGGGTTAAAAAAACCGGACTCTGGATAGAAACGGAGGTCCACATCCCCCCCACCCCCACCCCCTCCTTTCCACAGTAGCCCGCTTTTAGGTCCCCCTCCTCCTCCAAGTAAAAAGCCAAAGTTGGGAGCAGAGGCGAAATGGGAAGCCAACAGCGTTTCAGACGCCTCTCTTGTCGCCTTCCCCCCCCCCCCCCCTCCCCCCTCTCTCTCTCTCTCGCTAGCCAACAGGCTTCGTCGAACCGAAGGAAGAAGCGATAGAAGTGGAGGAAGAAATAAAGATGATTAAGAGAGCGAAACAAAAAAACATGGATGAAAAAAGATGGGACTGAAGGCTGACTTGCGGGTTGCGAGGAGGACACCAGTCAAAGGCCGCCCTCCCCTTTTTCGTCCCCCTTTCAGACCTCCCAGAAAAAAGGACCGAGTTAAGGGGCTGAACCTCCCCTCGGCCTCGTCGCCGGACCGGCTTCCACTGCTTTTCTCTCCTTCTCTGGGCCTTCTCCTAGTTTTTTTTTTTTTTTCTTTCCCCATCTCTAAATAGAAATGCTCTGCTCTGCTCTCCTCGTCAGAGAAGAAGACTTTGCAGAGAGAGAAGGAAATGGATCTGACCCTATAAAGCTTGCAGGGATGGAGTTCTAAAAGACGGCTCTGCCCATGGTCTTAGGTGTAAATACTAGGGAGTTGTTTTCCGATGATTCTAATTAGCTTTTCCTCGACCGCCATATGTAAAGCACGGCAAGGATCGCTAAGCATGGGAGTTGGGTGTTGCGTGTTTAGGAAACAAACAGAGGATGGCTGGTAAAAAACCACGGTGGAGCAGCGGATTAGGACGCAATAAATGATCGGAGCAGAGGCTTGGGTGGCGAGCGCGGGGCCTGAGTGATGCTGCTGGGAGGCTGGAATCGTGGGTGTGGATTCTCGTGCATGTGTGCTTGCTTGCCACCAGCTTGCCTTAATTTATTAACCTCCTCCATAGATACGACTAGTCTTCTTCTTTTCTAAAAGAATCTGATTTAATATTGAAGAAATGTTATGAGAATTTTTATAAGCTTCCGACTAAGAACTGACTGGTTTGGAATTTCAGCACTCTTGACTTTGACATTGCCACTGTTGGAATATTTCATGTCGTTGGAAGTTCATGGATAAGAAGCTTCTATTTTAACTTTCTGCACATATTTTCGAGATCATTTCTTTCAAATGTGTCATGGGGCCTCTTCCGAGATGGTTGTGTGGTATGTCCAGGTCAGAAGTCCGCAATTTTTTTGATACATTTTTTTTAATCAAATGCGTCAAAAATGTCTAAACTAGTAAATGCAACTTAAAGGGAAAATGAGTAATACCTGGCGGTCCAAATAAACGAACGCCTAATGTGTCAATAAATAGGAGGAAAAAACAAAGATTCAGAAAATCTAAGTAATTATTAGAAAGAAATAAAAGAATTTCTGATCTTATGACCGATTTTATGGATCACGCACGTGAGTTTTGTGGATATTACAAACGCTCCAGGCATCCTTCTAAGACCTCCAAAAAAAAAAATACATCCCACTTGCTGGAAAATGAGCAACCACCTAAGGTGTGAGGTCACTCTTCCCAACTTTAATTTGTCTCCATTTAAGGACTATTATATTGGCTTTTAAGTTAATTTCGTTGTTTTATTTGGGTATAAAAGGTGGCAATATCATTCATAACACTCCCCACATCCATGCATCACAATTTGGAAGAAATTCAATGTTTTGGCTTCTCATTATTTATTTTACGATTTGAGAAGCAATGAAAGGCTGGGACTTACTAAGATATCGTTCTATCTATTCATGCAGGGCAAAATTCTGTCCGGAAAATTTGCTAACCATTTATGAGGAGTTAAATTTATGAGAGTGCCGATTCAACGTTTCAAAAGGTCCATTTGTTGTGCTTATTTCTATATCGTAGCTTTGTCTTCTTTTATTGGTCCTATTCTGTAATAATTACCTATTATATTTCATTTAAAGAATTAATAATAATACATTCAACAAATAGCTGAGAAGTGATTAAAGTCATAGGGGTTATTGACATTGTTTATGTGTTGATGAGTACCTATTCAGAAAACAAAAGAAAATACAATCCTACGTATACTGAAACGCACATTTGAATGCACCATGAGCTTGATTTAAACGTTACATTTTTGTTAACGATATCAAACTTTGACTGTGCACCCAAAAAAAAAAGAAAAAGAAAAAGAAAAAGAAAAGAAAAGAGTTAATGGAAGAATAAGATCTGTATGTTCTGCAATTGGTTTTGAGCAGGTGCAAGCTGGTTTTAATTTATGAAGATCGTTTCTTCATTACAAGATTTATTTGACAAATTTAATGCAAAAAAAACTCATAATTGTAAACATCTTAATTAGCAAGGACATTGCAATTTAAAGGACTTTTTTCTCAAAATGCTCAAATAAATTAATCATCTGTTTACAAATCAAAGACAAGAGAGACAAGGAAAGGTAATCATGAAAATGAACATTGATAACCATGTCTTATGTTAGCTATTAACATGAATTGATGCCAATCAGGACCATTAATGCAACGAACTATTTTGTCCATATACATATGTTTGCTTAATAAAACCTATTGGCCTCTACCAAAAAACAAAAATAAAACATATTGGCCGTCAATTTGAGGCGAAAGGTGCTGGCAAGCAGTGTTCTTTGGCGAATTTTCCAAATTATCATGCCAATAACTTTTTTTATTGTAAACTATGCTAATAAGCTAGCTTTTACTTAACCAATTAGCACTTGTCTCCATGGCACTTGAGGGGAGAGGTGCAAGTTCAACCTGGATGGTGGTGTTCTTATCATTATTGAAAATATATAATGTAGTATAGAATATGTAATAAGTATGATACATTAATAAACTGGCTCTTCCTCAAACAACAATACATGCACGGAATTGAAATGGTAGATAAGAAATTAGTAAAACATGATGGTGTTAATTGCCAACAAGCTAGTTTGGTTAAATGTAGAATTACTTCAGAATTAATAAATCTCTTAAACAATTGTCAGAGAAGGCATGTTAGTTCAAAAAAGTCACAGCTCTAAAATCAATCCATAGTACAAGTTCTTTAGCCTTGCAGATCGATCCATTATTTCTATATGATCGAATTAACATATATGATACAGTATACCACAATGGTACTTGATTTCATTATATTTAACACAACAGACCTCATCCAGAAATTAAAAAATTTGTTCATAAATGAGGTGCCAAGGACCTTATTTAAAAAGACCAGCTAGCTAGAAATGAAAAAAAATATTCATAAATCAATGGGATACCGAGAACCAAATCAAGCATCATACCTATCTTTTGTAACAGTTTCAGAATTCATGAATTTCATACTTTATTAATCCAATGATTGTTAATAGAAATCCAGTAGATACAAATGTTTTATAGTAAATTGTACTAAGCCATTGATAATAAGTAAAAATTAGATCATCAATACTATAAATAAACTATGTAACCATTACATATTTGATGATCTATATTTATTTTTGTGAACAAGTGATTTTGAGCTAAATTTTATGAAACTATCGGTAGGTGGTCTACATCTAAGCCATTGTCCCGCCATAATTGCAATGAAACTGGGACTTGATAGAGCCAGTTTTTAGGTTGTGATATTTGATCACTGTCTTTGTAAAAAATGAAGGTTCTTTTGCCAAACTACGTGAACATAGAAGCAAAATGACTGAGACATAATTTTGGAAGCTAGATAATTATTGAAAAATATATAACCGGATTTGTTTGATAGAAGAGACCATCCTTAAGAATTTCAAGTGCAAGAGCATATTTATGGTGACCATTGGCCTCTTTTAAACAATGGACATGAATATTAGCAAATAACCAATTTATGCATTTATGCTTTATTGTTATTAAGACAAAGTGGTTGGTGACTTCTATATCGTTATGTTAAATTTACGATGCATATTCATATTTTACTAAACCATCACAAGTTGACAAATTAAACAAGAAAGACTTGTGACTGCATACAGAACTTCTCCTTTCTCATAAATTGTAACGTGATCTCTTCCCAAAAAAGTCACATGCGATAATATCAAGATTTCCCATTTCTTCTTGCATCGATAATATTCATTAATCTTCATAAAGAATCGCTTAAGTCGTCTTCATCTAAATACAGTAGCTCTATTTATGAAATAGGACTGTCATTATCCAAAGATAAGCAATCATTAGTCTTCCTGCCATTGGAAGAAGAGCAGAGCATTGGTAGATTATATGAACAATATTCAAATTAGCATTGTTAAGCCTAAGATAATGCATCATCACAGTAATATACATAAGCATCTATAAAGCAGCGATGACGGTGGATTCACACGTAGAAATATATCTACTGTCAACTACAAAGGCTTGACATATAATGTTATAATGGAAGTAAAATTAACTCAAGGAAAATCTTATTTTGCAAATACACAGAAAACTAATTTAGAATACAAGTTCTTCTTTGGAACTGGATTTTTTTTTTTTTCCTTTTGTTTTTTCTTTTGTGTGTGTGCTGAATACCAAACTGAATTGGATTTGGAACTTTAATCAGTAAAAATATGGACAAATGATGGATGGAAAATGATGTCATGTAAGCATTTAAAACCCCAGCTTAAGTAACAAAATATAAATATCTCAATAACCAAAAACTGATTATGTCTTCCTCTCCCCCTCCAACTTGATAGAAACCGGGATTCTTGCCGGATGTAAATTATCCAAGTTCTTAGACTTGAGGACAAACCACACCCAAAACCAAGAATCTAAACTCTCCTCTTCTTAGGAGAAGGCAAGTGTCAAAATCAACTATATCAAATTAAGGATTTGGGCACTGGGTTTAATAGAATTACCTAACATAATTCTTCTTTTCTTGCAAGCTAACAAAAATTAACCACCTTCAACTTTTTTAGAAAATGAAAGAGGAATCCGAGCGTTCTTTGAATGGTCATTGTTTTGCCCCCAGTAATTTTGTATGGCATAGTGATTAATATATGTAAAGGAAAATTAGGTGAATAAAAAACATTTTATCCTTGCCCTTACATTATGTGTACTGATATGATGTGAAGATTAATTTTTTTTGTGTTGAAGATAAATCCCGCTCCTACCGAAGTTCAGTCCAATGCTCAGCCTAATGCAACCGATAGTCACGGAAGAGCTCCAGCGGTCGAATCTTAGCCGAATCTCTTAAACCGACCGAACTTTCCAGTGGCCGAGTCTTAGCTGAACTCCTTCAGCCAATCGAACTCCTCAACGACTGAGCCCCTTTCAAACTCCCCAGCAGTTGAGTCTTAGCCGAATCCTTTCAAATGACCAAACTTCTCAGCGGTTAAGCTCCAGTCGAACTCCTACAGTAGCCGAACTCCCTCCGAACTCCTCAGTGGCCGAGCTCTAATCGAACTCCTCAGCGATCGAGCCCTAGCCGAACTCCTTCCAGATTGCTCCTACAATCGAATTTCTTCAGGAGCCAAACTCCTTCCGGATCGCTCCTACAGTCGAACTCCTCCAATAGTCGGACTCCTTCCAGAATTCTCCTTCAATCAGATTCCTCCAGGAATCGAACTCCTTACGGATCGCTCTTGCAGAAGCCAAACTCTCTCCGGATATCCCCTTCGATCGAACTTCTCCTGGATGATCCCCTCCAGATGTATCTCCCTTAGGAGTCCGAGCTTCCCTAAAATGGATATACTCTAAGGTTCTTCACCAACCAGCGCCTACTCCCTCGAACTACAGCTATTAAACCTTGACGGTATGGCCGCCACTATCAGTCTGACGACATTACTCTATCCATAACCAACCCCATATGGCCCACGGTCGGACGATATGGCCACCACTACAAGTCTGACGATACCACTATTTTCGTAACTAGTCCCATGCGGCCCACGATCGGACGACATGGCCATCACTGCCAGTCTGACGATACCATTCTCTCTATAACCAGTCTCATGTGGCTCATGATCGGACGACATGATCGCCGCTACCAGCCTGATGACACCTTTCTCTCCGTACCGAATTTCATACGTCCTAGAGCGGCCTGCTACCAGACAGTATGGTCGTCACCATCATTCAAGCTTCGTCTATAAAAGAGATCCTCCAGATATGTTTTCTCTAGGCTGTCCTCTCCTCTCTAAAGCTCTAAGGTCACTTCCTATTTCTGAGCACTCCATTTTTGTTAGTTAGAAGAGCTGACTTGATCGTCGGAGGATCCCACCGGAGCTACCACCATCGACTCCGGATGGGACTTTATTTTGCAGGTCATCGACGGTGACCTCATCCTCCTCCACTCTATCTCAATCCGACGTCAACCAAATTCTGTACCAATAAAATTGGCGCTAGAGGAAGGGCCCTCTGTTCTTGAGATTTTCTTGTTCTTAAAGGAGTGCTCAGCGACGACCTCTCTCTTCCCTCTTGAGAGATCTCATTCTTCCTCTCTAGAGTTCTTTTTTAAGAGAAAATGCTTTCCAAGAGAGCTTCGACCCAACGATCAACGGCCTTCGCGGTCCGATCCCATCCAGATCCATCTGCTTCTGCTTCAGCTTCGGCAACCCAGATTCCATCTGTAGCCACGGTAGATGTGGAGCAGTTCAACTTGCTGGTCCAGTAGGTTTGTGGCCTCACGGAGGTAATGCAGACCATGCATCGGTAGGCCCCAGCATCAGTTCGATTAGCGCAGGATTCTTCGAAGCACTATGGTTCGATCCGAAAATGGCCGACTTGGGCCATCCGACCTCTGATCCTCGAGAAGAGGAAGTAGAGGATGGAGGGGTCCTGCTCGAACCATGACTCGATCTAGGAGAAAGCTTCACACCTATTTCATCAGAAAACCCTGGAGATCAACAACCGTGAAGATCTCTTGGATCAAAGGCTCTTAGAAATAAGCCGACGAATCGAAGAGCTCCATCACACTTCCTCCTCACATGGTAATGATATTTGTACTGATCCTTCTTTTTCATAAAAAATTATATAGGAACCGATCCCGCTGAACTTCAAGCTTCCACAGTTTGAGAGTTACAACGGGACCACCGATCCTATCGACCATCTGAAAGCCTTCCGAATAATGATGTTGCTCCACGACGTGCTAGATGCTATTTTGTGCCGAGCTTTCCCCTCCACCCTTAAGGGAGCCATAAGAAACTGGTACTCGGTACTTAAGCCAAGTATCATCTTATTGTTTGATCAGATGAGCCATCAGTTCATAGCCCACTTCGTCAGCAATCGACGATCGCACTGAGATTTGAATTATCTACTGACCATCAAGTAGAAGGAAAAAAAATTCATCCGAGCTTATGTCATCTGATTAATGCTGCCGCATTAAAGGTCTGAAATTTGGACCAATCAGTCGCCATGGTTGCTCTCAATGGTGGCCTCAAGAAGAATGATTTACTGTTCTCCCTAGAAAAGAAGTACCCTAGAAACTTTGCTGACATGCTAGCTCAGGCTGAAGGTTATGCCCGAGCTGAAGAAGCCCTCAAGGCCAATGACGATGAAGCCTATGGTGAGCGGCAAATCGATGGGTCGGGCAAGCCCGCCAAAGAAAAGCCAAGTGAAGCTCGACCGCATTTTCGGACTCCTTTCGGGCGCAAGCGAGGTTCTCCTTTCGGGCCCCGATGGAAGGACGCGTCGAGATTCTCTCCAACGAAGATTTCACAACTACGCCCTCCTTAACGTTCCGAAAATCCAAGTACTGATGAAAATTAGGAAACAACTTTCGAGATCGAAGAAAATGCATTCCCATCCTAACAAGCGCAATCCCAACATGTTCTGCCTTTATCATCGTGACCACGATCATGACACTGAGGAGTGCATCCAACTCCAAGATGAGATTGAAGAGCTCGTCAGGCGAGGCAGACTTGGTCGATTCCTATAGAGACGACCTGTAGGACGGAAAGATCGATCGAGGACATTACCGCGGTCTGAACCGCCAAGGAGGGAGAACCAACAAGAAGATCGGCAGCCTCTCGGTATCATCAATACCATCTCGGAGGGACTTCAACAAGGAAAGGCCAGCGGATCCGAGGGATCGATCAAGAGATAAAGGACCAAGGAATCCATGACTTTTATCGAGGTGGTTGCTCAGAAGGTCCAATTCCCACATAATGATGCAGTTGTAATCTCTTTGAACATTACCGACTATGATGTACGCCGCATTTTGGTGGATAATGAAAGCTCAATCGACGTATTATTTTACGATACCTTCTCGAAAATATCCTTATCCGATGATCGTTTGAGGTCTATGAACTTTCAGCTGATAGGATTCACTGACGATGTCGTACTAGTTGAGGACATAATAACTTTGGCTGTGACTGCAGGGCAATATCTGAAACTGGCTAAAGCACAGGTCGATTTTCTAGTCGTGAGGACTCCATCCGCCTATAATGCTATTCTCGGCCAATCTGATCTAAATGCACTTCGAGCGGTGGTATCAATCTATTATTTGAAGATAAAATTTTCGACGAGTCATGGGATCGGAGAGGTCAGGAGAGATCATATTTTGACGAGGCACTGCTATTCAATCGCCCTATATAAGGAAGAGCGGTCTGACCCTTATCTTATTGACGGACTGGATGTCCATGATGACCTCACTGAGGAGCAGGGTGAGCCTATGAAGGACGTCATCTCTATACCCTTAAATGATGGAAACATGGAGCATGCGGTGCAGATCGGCTCCAACTTGGTAGATGAGGTTTGGGAGCAACTCGTTGCCTTTCTTAGGTGAAATGCGGACGTCTTCGCCTGGATCCCAGCAAACATGCTGGGAATCGATGTCGAGGTCATAGAACATCAGTTGGTTGTTGATTTGAAGCATCGATCAATAAAAGAAAAGATGTGCCACCACACCCCGAAGAGGCAGAAAGCAATCACCGAATAAGTAGACAAGCTCCTCAAAATCGGATTCATCCGAGAGATTAATTATCCGACCTGGATCTTAAATATGGTCCTCATCAAAAAGACGAACAATAAGTGGAGGATGTGCATTGACTTCAAAAAGCTGAACAAGATCTGCCCAAAAGACAGCTACCCTCTACTAAGGATTGATCAACTGATGGATGCGACCTCGGACCATGAGCTTCTCACCTTCATGGATGCCTTCTTCGATTATAACTGAATACAGATGGCGCCTGAGGATGAGAAGACCACTTTCGTTACTGACCATGATCTTTATTGTTATATGATCATGTCCTTTAGACTCAAAAATGCAGGGGCAACATACCAGCGTCTGATCAACAAGATCTTCGAGCAGATCGACCGCAACATGAAGGTGTACGTGGATGACATGCTCATCAAAAGTCGAGCTTCTACAGATCACCTCACTGACCTTGAGGAGACTTTCAGCGCACTCATGAAGCATAAGATGAAACTAAATCCGACCAAGTACGTCTTTGGTGTGACCTCCGAAAAGTTTCTAGGGTTCATGATATCGAGGCACTGGATTGAAGCAAATCTCAAGAAAATTTGAGCCATTCAGAAGATGACTAATCCAAAAATGATCAAAAAAGTCCAATGCCTGATCGAAAAGGTGACATCCCTAAATCACTTCGTCTCAAGATCGGTCGAATAATGTATGCCCTTCTTCCGAGTTCTCAGACAACCAAAGAACTTCTGTTAAACGGCAGAGTACCAATAGGCGTTCGAGAAACTTAAAAACTACCTCGGCTCACCCCTACTTTTGGCAAAGCCTGAATTCAAAGAAAAATTATTTCTATACTTAGCGATTTTTTTGGTGGCCCTACCGGCAGTCCTGATCAAGGAAAAAGCGAAGATGCAGTGACTGATTTACTACGTAAGCCGGATCCTGAGGGATGTGGCGACCAGGTACTCTAGGCTAAAAAAATTAACTTACTCTCTTCTAACTGCTGTCAGGAGACTCCAACCTTATTTTCAGGAGTACACCATAATGGTTCTCATGGACCAACCAATAAAAGTAATCCTTCACCGAACGAATACCTTCGAAAGAATCGCAAAATGGGCAATCGAGCTCATGGAGTTTAACATCAACTATCATCCTCGGTCATCGATCAAGGCCTAGGTATTGATCGATTTTTTGCTAGAATGCACCATTTCAGTTGAAGTTGAGCTTGAACAGATCGAGACCGACGCCCTACTGTCGCGATTGAACCCCTCCAAGGAAAGTGTCAATCTTTTTGAAGGCTTTTGGGCTTTGCACGTGGATAGTTCGTCCAACTCTACTGTAGCTGGTGCGGGGTTGGTCTTGATCAATCCCGAGGGAGTCGTCATCGAGTATGTACTATGCTTCGAATTCTCTATGATCAATAATGAAACCGAATATGCTGCACTGATAGTCGGATTAAAAATAGCAAGAGAGTTGAAAATAGATCGACTTCAAGTCTATAGTAATTTTCAATTGGTGGTTGGCCAAGTTAATGGCAGCTATGAAGCGCAGGAGAAAAGCATGGTGAAATATCTTGGGAAAGTGAAGGACTTGACTTCGGCCTTCGACAGTTTCGGTATTCGATAGATTTCAAGGGCAGAAAATGCAAGAGCCGATCTTCTCTCTAAGTTGGCCACTTCAGCTCCATCCGAACTATCCAAAGAAGTATTTTTGAAGACTCTAAAGTACCCAAGTCTAGAGGAATCTTAGGTCGTCCTACAGACGGCGTTTGAGCCAAGTTGGATTGACTCGTTGGTTGCCTACCTCAAGGAGGAAGTCCTTTCTCATGATCCAAAAGAAGCTCGAAAACTCAAAAATCAAGCCTCTCGATACGTCTTGTACGAGGGCAGGCTGTATAAGAGGTCATACTCGCTCTCGCTGCTAAGATGTCTCCGACCTTTAGAGGTCGACCTCGCATTATAGGAGGTGTACGAAAAACTTTGTGGAAGTCATGTAAGGGCTAGATCCCTGTCGCAAAAACTACTTCAATAAGAGTACTACTGACCAACCTTGTTTCACGATTCTATGGAGTATGTTAAAAAATATGACTGATGTCAGAAGAATGCAAACGTACAAAGGCAGCTGGCCTCCGAGCTTACTCCGTTAAGTGCACCTTGGTCATTTGTGCAATGAAAATGGACATACTTGGCCCTTTTCCAACGATGTCCGAATAGTGGAAGTTCCTCCTGATTGCGATCGATTATTTCATCAAGTGGATCGAAGCCGAACCACTAGCGAAGATTACCGAGGTTAAGGTACAGGACTTCATCTGAAAGTCGATAGTCTGTTAGTTTTGTCTACCCCGATCTCTCATAACTGATAATGGATGGTAGTTCGCTGGAGCGAGGTTCGTCGAGTTCTATAAAAATCTAAACAACTCCTACCACTTCACATCAGTATCTCACCCACAGGCCAATGGGAAGCCTGAAGTGACCAACCGAATTCTATTGCAAGGCATCAAGATGAGGCTCAACAGAGCAAAGGAAGCCTAAGTGGACAAACTCTACCATGTCCTCTGAGCATACCGAACCATGCAAAGGCTGTTGACTGAAGAAACTTCATTCGCCTTGACCTTTGGCACGGAGACAGTTATCCTGATTGAACTTAAGCTTCCGTCAGCATGGGTCATGACCTTCAACGAGCAGTACAACCCACAGGACCTCAAAGTCAACCTCGATCTACTGAAAGAGAAGAGAGATGAAGCCCATGTCTGGATGGCAGCCTATAGATGGAAGGTGGCCCAGTACTACAACTCTAGAGTTAGAAGTAAGACATTCAGAGTGAGGGACCAAGTGCTTCGGTGAGTCACCGTCTCTCAGCCTCAGAGCCAGAGAAAGCTCACCTCAAATTGGGAAGGTCCGTATGAAGTGGTGGAGGTCGTCCAGTCTGAAACTTATCGTCTGAAGGAGCTTGGAGGAATAGTGCTTCTACGATCTTCAAACTCATAAAATCTGAAGATGTATTACCAGTAATCTTCCTTCAATAAAACTTCTTCATTTCAGCATTATTGTTTTCTGGTGCAAGAATTACGTGATGACAGAAAAGAAACGAGCGAAAGTGGCCATGTTAGGAAAAGAAGGAGAACCTCATCCTAACATAAGCAAAGTCGAAGATCTCGTTCATTTTAGATGAGATGGAGGGAGAAGCCTAGATAATGGCCCTTATGTGCCCCCACAGCCCGTTAGGAATAGGAGGAGAACCTCATCCTAATGCGAGCAAAATCGAAGGCCTCGTTCATTTTACGAGATGGAGATCCTAACAACCCTTATGTGCCCCCACAGTCCGATAGGAATAAGAGGGAGATCCTTATTCTAATGCGAGCAAAGTCGAAGATCTCGTTCATTTTAGACAAGATGGAGAGAGAGATCCAGACAACGATCCTTATATGCCCCCACAGCCCATTAGAAACATTAAGAGAACCTCATCCTAATGCGAGCAAAGTCGAAGGCCTCGATCATTTTAGATGAGATGGAGGGAGAGGCCCTGACAATAGTTCTTATGTGCCTTCATAGTCCGTTAAGAATAGAAGGAGAACCTCATCCTAACATGAGCAAAGTCGAAGGCCTCATTCATTTTAGACGAGATGGGGGGAGAGGTTCAGATAACGGACCTTAATGTGCCCCCACAGTCCATTAGGAATATGAGGAGAACCTCGTCCTAACGTGAGCAAAGTCGAAGGATCTCATTCATTTTAGACGAGATGGGAGGAGAGGCCTCTGACAACGGTCCTTAATGTGTCCCCATAGTCATTAGAAATAGGAGAAGAACCTCATCCTAATGCAAGCAAAGTCGAAGGCCTCGTTTATTTTAGATGAGGATGGAGGAGAGAGGCCCTCCGACAATGGCCCTTATGTGCCCCCATAGTTCGTTAGGAACAGGAGGAGAACCTCGTCCTAATGCAAGCAAAGTCGAAGGTCTCGTTCATTTTAGACGAGATGGGAGAGAGGCCCAGACAACAATCCTTATGTGTCCTCATAGTCCGTTAGAAACAGAAGAAGAACCTCGTCCTAATGTGAGCAAAGTCGAAGATCTCGTTCATTTTAGATGAGATGGAGAGAGAGATCTTGACAACGACCCTTATATGCCCCCACAGTCCGTTACAAATAGGAGGAGAATCTCGTTCTAATGCAAGCAAAGTCGAAGGCCTCATTCATTTTAGACAAAATGAATGGAGAGGCCCTGACAATGGCCCTTATGTGCCTCCACAGTCCGTTAGAAATAGAAGAAAAGTCTCATCCTAATGCGAACAAAGTTGAAGGCCTCGTTCATTTTAGATGAGATAGGGGAGAGGCTCTGACAACGATCTTTATGTGCCCCCATAGCCCATTAGGAATAGAAGGAGAACGTTGTCCTAACATGAGCAAAGTCAAAGATCGAGCTTCAAAGTCTATAGGAGACAAGATCTACTTCAACCTCAGCCAGAGATAAGATCTCTCTTGAGCGTCTGAGCTAACCTCGACCAAAGATAAGATCTCTACCAAACGATCGAGTCAACCTCGGCTAGAGATAAGATCTCTCCCGAGCGATCGAGTCAACCATGGCTAGAGATAAGATCCCTTTCGAGCGATCGCTGACAACCTCGACTAAGAGATAAGATCTCTTCTGAGCGACCCGAGCAACCTCGACTAGAGATAAGATCTCTTTCGAACGATCAAGTTAACCTCGGCTAAAGATAAGATCTCTTCCAAGCATCCGAGTCAATCTCGGCTAGAGATAAGATCTCTTCCGAGTGACCGAGTCAATCTCGACTAGAGATAAGATCTCTTTCGAGCGATCGAGCCAAACTCGATTGTAGAAGATAAGATCTCTTCCAAGCCAACCTTGACGGTAGGAGATAGGATCTCCCCCGAGCGATCGAGTCAGCCCCGGCTATAAGAGATAAGATCTTCTCCGAGTCAACCTCGACTGTAGGAGATAAGATCTTCTCCGAGCTAACCTCGACTGCAGGAGATAAGTCTCCTCCGAGCTTCGACCTTGGCTGTAGGAGATAAGATCTCTCTCGAGCCAACCTCAGCGATAGGAGATAAGATCTCCTCCGAGCCAACCTCGACGACAGAAAATAAGATCTCCCCCAAGCGATCGAGTCAATCCTGACTATAGGAGATAAGATCTGCCCTGAGTCAACCTTGGCTGTAGGAGATAAGATCTCTTCCGAGCCAACCTCGACTGTAAGAGGTAAGATCTTTCTCAAGCTTTAGCCTCGACTGTAGGAGATAAGATCTCCCTCGAGCCAATCTCGACTGTAGGAGATAAGATCTTCTCCGTACTTCAACCTCGGCTATAGAAGATAAGATCTCTCTCGAGCCAATCTTGGCTGGAGATGAGATCTCCCTCGAGCCTCATCTTCAATTTCAACTTTGGCTGAAGATGAGATCTCCTTCGAGCTTCATCCTAAACTGATGCAGAGCTTTGAAGAGAACTTCGGCAATTCGCTTTTCTACACTCCCTTCCTTCGAATTTTGAACTCAAAAGTGAGGAGAACTATTGTTGGGGATAAACCCCGCTCCTATCGAAGTTTAGTCCAATGCTCAGTCTAATGCAACTAGTAGTCACGAAAGAGCTCCAGCAGTCGAGTCTTAGCCGAATCCCTTCAATCGATCGAACTTTCCAGCAGTCGAGTCTTAGCCAAACTCCTTCAGCTGGTCGAACTCCTCAACAGCCGAGTCTCTTTCAAATTTCGTAGCGGTCGAGTCTTAGCTAAATCCTTTTAATCGACCAAATTTTTCAGCGGTCGAGCTCCAGTCGGACTCCTACGATAGCCAAACTCCTTGCAGATCGCTCCTGCAATCGAATTTCTCTAGGAGCCGAACTTCTTTCGGATTGTTCCTACAGTCAGACTCCTCCAAGAGCCGGACTCCTTCCAAAATTCTTCTTCAACTAGATTCCTCTAGGAACCAAACTCCTTCCAAATCGCTCCTACAGTCGGACTCCTTCAGGGACTGAACTTCCTCCAAACATTTCCTTCGATCGAACTCCTCCTGGATGATCCCCTTCAGACATATCCCCCTTAGGAGTTCGAGCTCTCCTGAAATGGATATACTTCGAGGTTCTTCACCAACCAGCGCTTGCTTTTCGAACTACGGCTATTGAATCTTGACGGTATGGTCATCACTACCAGTCTGACGATATCACTCTCTCTATAACCAGCTCCATACGGTCCATGGTCGAATGACATGGCCACCACTACGAGTCTGACGATACCACTCTCTCCGTAATCAATTCCATACGATCCATAATCGAATGACATGGCCACCACTACCAGTTTGACGATACCACTCTCTCCGTAACCAGCCCCACGCGGCCCATGATCGGACGATATGGCCACCACTACTAGTCTGATGACACCACTCTCTCCGTAACTAGTCTCACGCGGTCCACGATTGGATGACATGATCGTTGCTACCAGCCTGACGATATCTCTCTCTCTCCGTATCGAACTTCATGCAGCCTAGAGTGGCCCGCTACCAGATGGTATTATCGTCACCATCATTCAAGTTCCATCTATAAAAGAAATCCTTCAGATATATTTTCTCTACGCTCTCCTCTTTCCTCTAAAGTTTTAAGCTCACTTCTCATTCTTGAACACTCCATTTCTGTTGGCCAGAAGAGCTGACTTGATCGTCGGAGGGTTTCGATAGAGCCACCACCACTGACTTTGGATGAAACTTTATTTTGCAGATCATCGGCGGTGACCTCGTCCTCCTCTACTCCAGCTCGATCCGACGTCAACCAAATTCTGCACCAACATTTTGTATCACCAAAAATTTTTTTGATGAAATTAAATTTTTTGGTGATAATTATTTTTGTCAAGAATTTTATTTTTTATTGTATATCTAGACTTGCTAAGAAGAAGTCAATTAAGACCTTGTCCAGTTCATAATTTGAAATTTTGTATGGTTTCAACAATCAAAGCTTATAAAGTCATTTAACACCATTTCAAAATATGCATGGTGTATGCTATTGTTGCCACCATTTTCATCCCTTTCCAAGGAAGCTAGTAAACTTGGGATCTTCGGAAAACTTGGTTGGTTGAGATAGAGGGCACACTGTCAGACCTATTTAGGCCAAACCTAGATACATGCATAGACATGCCATAGGCATTGGGCTAGTCAGAAAGATGTGGGTCAAAGGAAGAAGAAACAATAATGCGGATCAATTTGTCTTGACTTTCAAAAACATCCGCTACCATTAGGCCACTAATTGAAGAAAGCGGAATTGAAAAGAGGTATAACATTGAGCTACAATAGATAAGTATAGCGTTAAATCATAATGAAGATGTAACACTGGATTACAAGAGATTATCTAAGTTACATCAACTCTTAAGATAAATGACTAAGATAAAGATAAATAAAAGATAAATTGATTAGATTTATTGTCGAATGATTATCATGCAGAGTATAATTTTATTTATTTATATTAATATATAACGACTACCCACAAGCACTATAACTATTCAGTTCAACAATTGCTCTCCACACTTGGCCTTCATTGCTGATGCTTCCGGTAATCAATAACATAATTGATCTACAACTACTAGATCGATAATTATATCTTATTGGTCTTTAGCTTATTCTCACGTTGTCTTCCCTTATTCAGCATCCAATATAGTCTTCTATTCTTAAGAATCTAAGATTTGTATGATCATCTTATTCTTCTACTAATCATCTTTTTAGGGCGAAAACTTGACCATTCAGGCTACTAATCCATATTATAGCCAAAGTGTCTATTCGGTTTGGGGATCTATTCTTTGTATGATTTTCCTAGTCGAACTCCATCAAAGCTCAACAACAACCATATAACTCTTACTTTGTTCGAACTTAGTCATATTGCGCTTGCTAGATATGACACATATAACTATACTATGAGATACTACAAAAACTAAAATTCCTGTCTATGAAATGGCTAACAATGCATTTGGAGCAATATATAGACCACCATGAAGAATAATAATTCATTTAGTAAAGTCAATCATCTATAAATTCCTCTTATGGAGAATAACCACATGAGCCAAATAATTGGATCTTGATATTTATAATTATGCTTTCTTAGCATTTAAAACCCATCTTGGTGAGACTCAAATTATTGGATGATGCATGTAGTGATAAAATTTTAGTATTCATAAAAATTTATTTTTCAAGCAATTCTACCATCCTACATAGAGCCGTGAAAATGTTAGATTCAAGTTTGGATCCATCAAAATAAGTTCAAAACTCAATTAGTAATCAAATTCGAGTTCAGATTTGAGATTTTTTTAGGTTCAGTTTAGCATAATAATTTAGAGTCAACTAGTCAATGACTAACAATTTTCAAAATTAAAAGAACTTTTATTATAATAATATTTATATAGAGTAAATTTATGTAGATTGCAGTAGAAAAGGAGCATGACATGGATAAGTGAATAATTGATTTAAAAAAATCCAATTACATTTGAAGCATATTTGATTTTTTTTATATGTTTTTAGTTTGGTTGAAACATAATTAAAATTCAAGTATCGGTTGGGATTTTGGAAATGAAACAATTCTGAGTAAAAGTTAAGGAGGTTGTGCACGAGGTAAAAATCCAAACATGGAGAAAATAAATTAATGTAACTCATGTACATAATTCTCTTTATATTTCTCTACTTACATATATTGTATATATTATTTGTACACGTTCATCAAGATTATCGGTTCGAACTTAGGTTGTATTTGGTATATTGCTGGCTAATTTTAAAAGATACTATAAATTATCTTAAAGATAGATTATCATCATTAAATTATCAGTAATGTTAATTACTATGTTTGGTACATGCAGGTGATATTGTAATAAAATTACTAAAAATCTTGATTGATATATTTGGTATGACAATCAAATTATCGGTGTGAAATCAAATTCTCAAAATATATTCATAAAATTTTATGAAATTTTAAATTACTGAGAATAAATATGGTTTTATTTTCTAAATTTAAATCAAAAATTTTAAAATATATTTGGTGAGGTCAATCCCACCGTCGATTCAGGCATCGTGGATCTCCACAAACATCGACTTCCGATAGCGCTCAATATCCAAGATCGCATCTTATAGCACAAGGATGCGGTGGCGAAAGAGTTCGTGAATGGCGGTTGAGTCATCAGAGGAGGGAGTGATAGTGATAGAGGCGAGGGAGGAGAGGTCAATGCAAGCACAGTTTTGGACACCATGGTCAGAGATGATGAGAGCACCGATGAAGGAAAGGCGGTTGAAGGCGCAGGAGAGATTGGAGAAGACGGAGAGGGTGAGAGCATTACGTTGGGCCGCAAGGAGAGAAGAGAATGGAGAGAGTTGAATGATGGATTTTGTGTGATTTTTTTTAGGAATAATTTTATTCATTTTTTTTTTGTAATATTATCAAAGAAGTTATAAGCTGAATAGCCATTCCTTTCTAAGACCATCTAGATTACCTTCTACGAGGTAATATAGATTATCAAGACAATTAAAATTATCATCCAAAAAAATACACTAAATACAATAATCTGATGGGTCCATTTTAAATTATCAGCTATCAAATGCAATCTTAGGTGTATCTAAATTTTATCCAATAAAAAAATATATCCTATACATATAGGATCCAACTTTGATTCGATAAAATTACCAAAAACCTAATTTGGATCCATACCTTGTTATATATTATAAAATAATTGGAACGGGTTATTAAATTTTCCGATATGAGGCATCATTTATACCCTTAACTCCACATGGTTGTCAACTTCTCATATCACACGACCTCATTATTCAAATATGGTTTAAATTTATACCTTCTTAAAGGAAGGGTTGTTGGCAACGAAGTACATTGACTGGACTTGGGTGTCCAAAAGTACCAAAATTTTGAGAGTCACGGGAGGCCACGCGTCGTACCTATTCTTTGCGATTGCCATGAACCCAGATCATAGCAGATTTCTGTTCCATGATGTCATGTGCAGGAGCAAGTCTAATTTGCACCCATAAATCAATTCTAGAATGGCCAATTAGCTGGTGCTGACCCTCATCTTAGTTCTATTATTATAGAATTACAAGACCATTACCAATTTTGTAAGTCAAGATGCAACCCCTTAGGGTGGACCAGTTTGCTTGTTAATGGTGTGCGGAACTTTCTTGATTGAATGCAGGTTGGAAAACCAATCCAAACAAGTGGTTCCTCCAATCGCGCTTGCCCCTCTTGTCCGGCCTGACACGGAAGAGAGGACGGTAGTGGCGAGAGGAGAGCTCTAATTAACCTTCAGCTAAGCGAATCGCGGCATCTTTCTTCTCGTTAATAGAGGATCCATGAGTGATTGGTCCGAAATAATCATAAGACACGTTCAAACACTATCATTCTGAGGAACGATTTGCAAAGCAGCAAACACACAACTAATCTTTGCTTGTCAGATTTTTGATTGGCACGGAACACATCCGCACCGCAATGCTGCCACCTGAGCATCGATACTTCCTGGTTTCAGGGAGGAGTCTTCTTTTCGGAGCGGAGATTCCACATACAAAGGTCAGGTCAGTGATCTAGAGAAAAGGGTTGGGCATGAGATCAGATTAGTCTAGCAAAAACAGCTAGCATTCTCTCCCAGGGGATGCGTGATTGGCCTTGAAAAAATTCAGGGTTGATGCATATATATATATATATATATTCTAATTAAAGCCGTGAACCAATGAGCAACAACAACTTAATTTGCCCATCGTTATTTAGACTTGCGGGTCTATTCTTCCTTTTATTCCAAAAGAAAAAGAAAAAATCTTATCAATCATTCGAGCCAGCCCGATTCCAAATAATTTCGAGTAAAACTTCATGGTGGATCATATTAATCCACATGGTGCGCGTGTTGCTAGTTGGAGTCGTGTGGTTGCAGCCTATTCTCGATTTGAAAGGGAACGCAAAGGTGACAACATAGGCAACTTGGATATTCCATCAACCGCTAGCTGGACGTAGCGTGCGTTTGAATTGCTAAAGCTACCGATTGATTTCATCAACACTATTATTGGTCGGAATTAGTTACGACGCCCACGTCCATCGAAAATTGCCACGTATCATCATATGTGGGCCATCCAAGCTCCTTTCTGACAAGAAACGTATTCGGCAAGCAAGCCAAGCCCCTACACGGCGCACCACACTGGCTGTCCATCGTGCAAACAATGTGCTGTGTGATAACTATATATCTCATATATGGTTAGATGATATTTCAACTATCATTATAAATTTGTTTGGCATACGGCTGTAGCCGTAAGCTATAACTGTATTAATCTTAAATATTTGATAAAAATTAATAGTATTAATAAATTATTATATATAAAATTATACAAAAAAACATCACCTCATTTTATTTATTTTTAATATAACTTTAAATATTTAGTTTAATTAAATATAAAAGATATAATAAAAATTAATTTTACTAAATTAAAAAATAAATTATGTGATATTTTTTAAGTTTGAATTAAGAATTAATGGAATGTATAGTTATTCATAACATGATTTTTATTGATACATTTTAAAGAATAGAGAAGAGAGGAGGAAACTTAAATGTTAAGTAAATAAGTAATTTTAAAAAAAAATAAGATATACACGGCTAGCTATTGATTTTGAATTCTTTGATGATGAGAGAGTTATCAATAAAAAATAGCTTATGGATTATAAGCTATCCTCATCAAATACTAAGTAACTTAAATAAGCTAAAGTTATCTCAAGAATTGCATGTCAAACACAACCTATATGTACATCATTTTGGTAGACAAGCCTTCATCCAACTTTAGGTTGCTTGACGGAGAGCCATTTTCTATAAACCCACCAGACCTTTCCAACTTTAGACTGCAATTAGTTATATAGTACTATAATCACCAAGAAACTTTACCATCAGGATAAATTTTCTCTTTTAATCATTATGGTAAAAAACGTTCAAAGTATATGTATAAAATTGTTGGTTTTTTTTTTTTTTTAAGAGAAGGAAAGAGAGGGAGACCTACTTGCACTAGAATTGATGTCTAAATTTGAAAATACGCTACCCATAAATTGAATCCAGAACCTTTAGTTGATATGCTAGAGAGAGAGGGTTTTGCCGAACAAATCTCAATTTTATCATTGACTTCTTTGATCCATTGCTAGATTTTGTACTTAAAAAGCACTGGAAAAAAAAAAAAAACATGCAAACTAACTTCTTGATTATGTTCATAGATCATGAAACAAATTTTACTGGTAGCTTGCTAGAAGAGTTTGCTAGTCATGTGATACAGCACCAATCGAAGCTCATCTTTGGATTGTATCTTTTGCACGAGAAAATAATTAATTTTTTTTCATAATATCGACCCTGAAATCATATCCTGCATGGGTCTCCATGCACTTTAATTAAACACTTTTATTCACCCATTTATATATGGATCTTTAACCGACATTGGTAGATTTACATGAATGAGAAGACGAATTCTTCGTGAAAAATATAACCCTTGCTTCCAAAGCTCTGTGTGTTGCTTCTACATGTCTAATATCCAAACGGATCCAATATGAATCCTGATGTACAAACAAACATGGGTTTTGAGCTTTGGCTCCATTACGTGGCTATATGTTCATAGATGCGGCAAACTAAACCACATATATATATATAAATAGCACTAAGTTTGCGTGGCTGATCAGTTTGAGAAGGGAAAAGAATTTCTTCAAATCACTCCATTAGAATCTCTCAAACAAAGTAATTAGAAAAAATATAAAAATTACCAAAATAGTGTTATACCCCTTTTTCTTTCATTGACGATCATAAATAGAAACATATATTCTCTATTTATAATATAAGGTTCATCCTTATATAATTTATATTAGATTCTTCTTGTAATTCTAATAAAATTTATGTTTTTAAAATAAACATGATTAATAAAAATAAACTTGAAAAGTCTAAAATCTTATAGAAGATAATTTTTAACTTTTTATATCAATTTTACTTTCTGCCACACCGCTGAATTCTTCTTGAATTAAAAGATACATCTACTCAAATTTTTACCCAAAAAGAAAATTTTTGGCTTAATCGGTCCATTTTAAAATCTAAATGATGAAATTTGGGTCTGATTACTTAGGGCATGATTTTTCTTTGGAGTGTCACATCATAGAGCTTGAAAAGTTATCCAAGTTCAAAGAAAAAAAAAGATCATGTCAATCGAATATTCTGTAACTAAATTATAACCTCTAGAAGTTTAACATGCAATACGATTTTTTTGATATGGCAAATCTTGCTTCTAGATCTTATCTAGTCCTATTTATGTGGCCAAAGTGATTCACATCTAGTTTAGTAATCCTTCTCAATTAGAACTTTCTCTATTTAGAGGGTTTAGCTCCAACTAAATCAATATTGAAGATAGGAAAATTCTTGTTTCTTCACCTTATGACTAAATCACTTGGTTTTTCTTGGAAATGACTTTAAACCCTTTTCTTTGCTCCCGATCTTAATGAACCACTTGCCCCTCTTCTGCATTTAGATATCATGGTAGAGTTGCTCCTTGCCATTCTCCCATGTTGATGACAATAACAATGATAGAGATGATGATTTCTCCTCGATCTTAATCTCAATCAATCGATCGATGGAATCAAGAAGCAAGAGCTGGGTCTATTAAGAGTAGCATCGGCTTCTTGTATCATGATTATAAATTTGTACATCTCAATTGTAGCAAACTTAAAGATACAATGCTCCGTAATTTTTTAACATCTTTCTAAATTCATATGAGAGGATAGGGCCATGGATGAGGCTTAGGCTGCAACTCTATCTTTGGAATCAAATTTTTAGATTTAATATTCTTCTAGCTTACATAATCTATAGTAGTCTCAATAATGCGCTGTTTCATTTAAATCTTTAAGTGAAAGAGTTCTTCTCGCATCCTAGGTCCATCTCAAATGCTATCTCTTAAGGTTAACTTTGCATTTGCTTACTCAAGCTCAAATAGTTGATCCTTAGTCTTTGTGACATTAAAAAACTGCATCCCTTTTCTTCTTGGAATCCTTATCCCTCGATTTATTTCTCTTTGGCTGCAAGTCAAAATGAAATTTTCAATATTTTTTCTTGGCATTTCAATGGATATTACAATAACCATGATAATTTTTTTTAAATCATATTGGCCTGCTTTTTGCTTTGCTCCCATTCTTGATATGATTTTCTATTTTCTTTCATGAGTTTATTTCTTTTATTGCCTGTTTTAAGTTGACTCTTCTCTCCTTAATCTTCATGATCTTTATACTGATTTCGTTGATATCTTTAACTTTTAAAAGTTTTAGCTCCTTTCAAATATTTTTGGATTAAGAAATATATCAGTCAAAGTTTTCTCCAAAAGGAAAACTTTCAGGTAGATCAACCCATTTTAGGATTTAAATAATAAAATTTAGAAATGATTGTTTGGTGCATTCCCTTTAAAAAGATAGCACCACATCGTATTGCCCAAAAAGTTATCTAATTTTTTCCAAAAAAAAAATCAATTAGGTGTCATATGATTAAATCATGGCCTTAAAAAAATTGGCAAACGATTTAACTTTCCAACATATTGAATGTCATTTCTAGATTCTATCTAATTCCACCCATAATAGCCTAAACAATTCATATAGGTAGTATTTGGTTACTCTAAGTTTGGATAATATAAGGGCTTATTCCACCTTATTCTTTCAAATAGATGAATGACTTATTTGGCCAAACTGTAAAATTTAATTTATTTTAAAATAATTTTTTTTAAATAGAATTTTAAAAAAAGTATCATGAGAGAAAAGTTGTTTGTATTTTGTAAAATTATTTGATTAGTACTTTTATCAGTATTTGAGAAGCAGTTTATATTTTAAAAATTTTTTTAAAAAAATATTTTTAATTATCAAATTACTAAAAAATATATATATAAATTTATTTTATAATTAATATTATTTAAATAGATAAATATATTTAAATATTTATTATGATTAATTTTAATTAATTTTTTTATTTAATTAAAATATAAAAAATAATAAGATAGTTAGGTAGCATGAGAATAATGAAAGGATTAGATGAAAATGAATAAAAATAATTATGATAAATAATGATTTTGAGTAAAGATATTTATGTCTTAAAAAAATTAATTTTTTTACTTCTTCTTCCGAGAAGAAGTTCTAATTTTTTGCTTCCTTTCGACACAAGAAAAACTGCTTTTGCTACCACTCAGAAGTAAATTATTTTTTTAAAAAAAGTTTGATCAAATATTTTATTTTTTTTAAAATAAATATTTTTTAAAAAAATAAATAATTTTTTTTTTTTCAAAAGCTTGGTCAAACGGGCTCGAAAATATGATGGTAGGTTAGGATGGTTTAGCAATTCTTGCTAACCCTTTCTTATTTTCCGTCTATCCTAATTTAGCTATTTTATTATAGGCTATGGAATAGTTTATTCAAAATATTTAATGAATTTTGATCTAGAAATCGGTAATAATATTGTATACATTAAACTGCATTAATTAGTTATTTTAGATGGAGAGTTTAAATTTTCAACCAAAAAAAATATAAAATAATAAAAAAAATAATTATTCTCTAAAAATTTATATTCTTATTTTAAAAATAATATTTAGATAATCCTTATAACCTATGCAACAAAATACAGTAGGCCGGGTGGTCCGAGAATGTACTTGCTTGGCTAGTTTCTCCAGCATGTGAACACGCAAGGAGCCGGAGGTGGAGGTCCCATCGCAGAACAATCCCGTCGGGTGGGTTGATGCGTCCCCCCTCCATCTGTCTCGAGCGTCCTTCTTGTGGATGGTTTAATTTGTCCCGATATGGCTAAGCGTGGTCGCCATCAGATCTATACCCAGCTACAGCTCCCCTTTGGTGGCACCCTTTACCAACTTCTTTTGGTCCCCTCCCTACGTGCATGCTGTTCTATGGACAATGGGAAAAGATCGCTTGGTATCAGACCTTGCCTGAGTTGCAATTCAAGGTGCAGCCTCCAATATTGGAGCTTGATGTTATCTGTTCAAACTCAGACTTGGTCCCGGTGCCTAGCCATGAACTGCTAAAGTATCAAGTATGTATTCTTATTGCCAAAAGAAAAAAAATAAATCCTATCATCTGCTTTGTGTTGGAGACGGTTGAAATTAAAGAACGCTACAAGCTCGCCAACAAGTCTATCTTCTCGATTTGTTCCCTTTAGAAAGGGAGGGAAAAAAATTTTCCTTCTCGGGGCAACCGCCTGCTTCTAACCACTGAGGCCTTTAAATATTGTATTATTAGCCATTTTGTTAAACTTCTTCGTTACCTTAAATTCTGAATAAATAGGGGCCCGTGTAGTTACCAAACAAAATGAGGCTAAGGTTGGCTCAACCTTTCTTTCTCTTGAAAACCAAAAAAGAGAAATAAATCATCAATTATGTCCCATGAGCGACTCATTTGGTTCATTAAAAAGGAAGGTCAACCAAAAAAAAAAAAAAAAAAAAATCTTTTATTTGATTGAAATTTTTAGAAAAAAAAGATAAAAAAATAGCATTCTCATGAAAAAAAAATTCATGTAAGATATAGAAAAGTTTAATTTTCATGAATTAGAAACTGAGATTTTTTTTTTTTTCAAAACTATCCTTAAATTTTTAGATAGAATGAAATAATTTTTTTATTAAAAATATAATAAATATTTTATATAATCAACTAAAAATGATCATCTTAAAATATATTATTTTTCAACGGTCAACTAAATACATAAAATTTATTTTTGGAGGTATAATATATTTATGCATCAGTTTTTCAAGAAAAATATTTTAATAAAAAAAAATCTCCTCGCGGATCAGATGAGTCAATAATTTTGTCCAATCAGCCCACATTTATCTAAGCTTCGTCAATATATTGGTGCAATCGATATTAGCATGTTTATTTATCTAAGATAATTATACGGCGGCTTCTAAGATTTTTCCTATTTAGTGGGTCCTTACCGCATTGCGTATGGATGGATATTTGACTTTGGGTCATCATGAGAAGACTGGACGATTGCAAAAACCAAGCCCCTCCCCTCTGCAAGCTCCGTGGGGGACCGCGTTGGGAAAACCAATGAGCCTGTAGAAAATTTGGCTCAGTCTTCGACGTGCGGAAGACTTGGCCTCCTTGCGCTCCATGCCAAACGTGGTTTATGGAGACCAATCCCTGCACACAATCCCATCAACCATGTAAATTGAACACCCATCTGCCAAACCTCGGAATTAGAACTCCGTGTGTCATCATGTAAATTTCCCGAACACAAATCGGAGAATACATCGAGAAAAGAAAAGTTCCCGGTCGAGAGCAAAACAAGCAGCCAAGGAAGTTGCCTTCCCATAGCTGATGCAATGGGTTGTACTTTCCTTAGATTGACATATGATTAAGTATAATACCAACTAGATTCTCGAATATATTTATTTGAAGATGCGAGCCAGTAGATGGATGAATCTCCCTCATGCCTACCAATTCTCATCTTTGTCATGCTTCAAAATAAAATATTTCTCAACAAAGGTTTATGAGGCCTAGAAGAACTAAATAAAATACAAGCGAAATGAACCACAATTGACCATATGCTTCAAATAACCGGATAATTTTTTTGTCGGGTCCAAAGAGCACGGATACCATTTTGGTATCAACCACCCCTTATGGACCCATCGTGGCAATCCGGATCCGGAGAGATAAGATGCAGAGGTTAGCAAGTCCGTGGATCGTTGCCATCAGCATAATTGACCAAAATGTGCAGTGAATTATTGTAGATCCGTGCAGAAAAAAGAAAGAAAGAAAGAAAAAAAAAACAGGGTCCATTTTGACCTTTGAGGATTTCCAGACTCTTCCCGGGCCCCATCGTCGGTATGGGCCAGTTTCCCAAGGTGTGAACATAGGAACAAGTTAGAAGCTTGCAAATGAGAACAGCACCATACAAAAAGAGTGGCAGGGGAGTTGCCATCCTTGTCAGACCCGGAGACAAGCGATAAAGTCATCGCTACGAGAAGGAAAAAGGGAAAAGACTTTGAGGGAGGAAGGGAAGATAGGTGTAAGGCTGTGAAAAAACAAGGGACTGGCTCAAAGGCCATCCTTGTCCTATTGTTTGAAACCCTTTTCCATGGTGGGGGCTCACCTCAAACTCGAGCAGTTTGAACTGTAGGTTAGACCCGCTGCCCCATGGTCTAGTTTAGGAGAAATTATATTCCACACTACGTGCATTAGGTGGTCATGCCTCATACCAACTACCTCATCTCCTTCGTGTCAGCTCCATTCATCATGCACTTATCTTGATGATTGACTTAGGGAAGGAAGATGAGCTAATTGACGTGGTGCACAATGCATTAATGTAGGATATGATTTATCTTAAAATAAAAAAAAAAATATTTTATACGCTATATATGCACCATGATGGATGTGTAATTATGTATGCCATCTCCTTCTTACTAGCCTCATTCATAAAATATGTCTCTTGATGCACTACTATAGGAATGGATGGTTATGATTGATGACATGCATAATCATACGGTGCGTGCAACTTAAGAAATAATTTCTTCTAAAATAGAGAGTGGCTAGGATTGCAACTCAAATGGATTATGAAATTTTAGATGGAGATGAATGTCTCGATTTATTTTGGCCTTCTTGATGGGATACGAACACGTGAATGCAGAATGATTTGTTGTCAAAAGTCAAGTTTATTGATTTTGATAGGCAACAAACTTTTGTGAATCAATTCATGAAAATTGTCTTATCTTATTCTTTGTTTAATCCTAACAAGATTGGAAAGAAATTGCGAATCCATAGATTTGCTTGATCTTGGCCTTCTTAACGTGACATGCCATAAAAATTGTTAATGACTTGATGTTATAAGCTACTCTTCTTTTGTTGTGATCGCGCCCCTCTCTACTCTTTTTAAATGAAAAACGATATCCAGCATCTCTACTCTTTTTAAATGAAAAACGATATCCAGCATCAATTAAATGAGAACTAGCGACAGCGATTCTTTAACTTATTAAAGAATAGGCAAATCTAAACTTTGACCTCCACAATATAGATGATGGGAAGATATGCAATGAAGCGCTTCAACAACAACAACAACAAATCACTTTAGAAATATCCTGTAACTTGCTCGAGAGGGCTCTAACTTTGAACCGGGCATTTATCTTGAAAAAGAAGCTATATGTCCCAATTCCCCATCTAGTTCAATCCCCTCTGCCATGGCACTGGCATGGAATTTGAAAGAAAGCCACCTAACATGGCCCACACAATTCCTGTCAATTGCATCAATCTCCTCATCAGTATATTGAGATAAAAATTGGATGGTGAACCGTGCCAAGTACAATGGCAACACTTGTCTTCGCACGCAAAGTCTTAAGTTTTAGGTTGTGAGTCCTCTTTTTGAATTTGTCGGAGCATAGTCCATCTAGAAGCTAAATTAGTATGCCCCAGGTGTTTTTTGGGTCCAGCTTTTCGGTTATTTGGCATGTGAATAAATAGAGTTTGGGCATATTTTCGAGTTACATGGAGAAACATAGAGTAAGTAAAATCTAAGTTAGAAAGAGTGTTCTTATGTTAATTAGACCATTCAATGTTCTGAAGCTCTTGAACCATGCCTTCGGATGTGTAAAAAAAAAATGTTGTTTTTGGATGTCCTGCTCACGTCCACTAAGATCTTGAATATCTAGGTGAATAGGTTACAAATGTGGCAGGTATTTATACATAATTAATATAATTGAAAGAAAAACTAAATCATGAGGTGGACCTAAAAGCTAAACTTATGAAATGATGCCGCATGGAAGATGATATAAGCTGCAAAGATGGCCATGATTGAGAAGTATTGTCCAAGCAAGTTGAAGTGGAAATGATCCATCTTTATCAATTACCTTGGTTGCTTAAGATACTTGATCATAATGGTCATTAATGATGAAAAATAGCGGTCTTTCTTGCAAAATTGGTGAATATTTATGATAACGAGAAGCAAAATTTCAAAGTACTTGCCATTTCCAACGCCATCTCAATCATTTCTACAATTAATAGTAGCAAAATGATATGGTGTTTTTTTCATTTAAGAAAATGATATGGCATTGATTGGATGTTATTTTGGCTAGCAATCATTTGCTAAGATATGAATGCTATGCCCTATCCAAGGTCCAATTTATTGAACGTACAAATCATTCGTCCCAAAATCATTAAGTGCTCAGGGCGTCTAGTGGCTTATATCCCTAATGTACCTTTCCTGGCCACGCATCTTGAAAAGGGGTTCGACATCCCAAGAGCCGTAATTGGAAAAATAGGTTTATCTTCTATCATCTGGCTCACAACACAAATTTTTCATCTCATTCAAGTCAAAAACCTATCTACGGGTCCATCGAGCTAGACTGCTCAAATTAGGCCAGTACGATACTTATTGGACCCACACAGCTACTCGAGATCGCATCTATGGGCCACAGATGACTCGGCCCAAAGAATAAGTAAACACGCAAAAGACTCCCCGGGAAAAGTTTCATGGGCCGATGGGCACGACCCAGCGTTTGCGTCGGAAGTTCCGGCCTTTTAAGACTCGTTTGGTTGGGTCGTGGGGCAGCGTCCGGCAGTTTCCGAGCAGCCGCTGCCGGGGTTTTCAAGAATTTTTCCTCCCCCCTCCCCCCGCATAATCTTTCGTTCTCGATAACATATTGTTTAGATTGCAAGAAAAAAAAAGTTTCGGTAAAAAACAAAAAGGTTAAAAAAGTCTCTGTTCTTTTATTTTCCACTTCTGGTCGCTTGTCTTCACTTGTTTGGCCGGGTTGTGATAAGGGGATGCTGAATGTAGATGGATTTAGGGGCATAAATTTGATTTGAATTATAAGGATGGACTGGATTCTTTTCCTAGAACGATCGGCCTCGCAAAGAAATAAGCCCATGCGTTCGCTTCGTATGCGCAGCGCATACTTGGATTTTTGTTTTTACTGCTTAGTAAAAGAGTGATTTTCGACTAGTTGCCCTCTTTATTTGCCAAAATGCTTTCTACACCATATGTGGTGTAAAAAAAATGATGTAGAGTGCACCGGATGATCATATTCTAATACATAGCTACGCTTTTCAACATACATTTAATGTTCTACGACGCTCAAAAATTTAGATGATAAAAATATTCTTTTTCAAAAATTATGATATCCATTCACAAAAATTATGATACTCCTGCAGAAAAATAGCATTTTATTGAAGGTGTCATAATTTTTGTGAATGAGTACCATAATTTTTATGAAAAGATGTCATAATATGATGAAAAATAAAAAAATATTGAATATATATTAAAAAAATATTATGACAATTCTTCACAAAAATTATGATACATATTCACAAAAATTATGACGTCCCTTCATAAAATTATGATATTCTTTCATAAAACTATATTTTTTGCAGGGATGTCATAATTTTATGAAGGAGTTTCATAATTTTTATGAATGGATGTCATGATACGATGAAAAAAGAAAAAAATATTGAATATATGTGTAAAGAACATTATGATATCCCTTCACAAAAATTATGATATTCATTCATAAAAATTATGATACTCCTTCATAAAACTATATTTTCTGTAGGGTGTCATAATTTTGTGAAGAAATGTCATAATTTTTGAAAAAAATATTTTCGTAATACAAAATTTTTAGCACCATAAAATATTAAATACATTCACGTTAATTTTTCTACACCACAAGCAATGTAGCTAAAATTATTTCTTCATTTGAGAGTTTCTGACTCATTGCAAAGCCCATGTAAAATTCTAAGGCTGTGTTTCGAAGTGGAATAAATTAACCAAGCCTGCTTCTTGTTGCTCCGGAGCAAATTATTCCACCTTATATGGTGGCGTAATTATTCTTGGATTGAATAGATTAAATGAATTTTATTAGATTTTCCAAAATACTCGTTGTTGACGCAGAAACTGATCGCCATCGGAGTCCGCTGGAGTGGAGGCCGATGAGGTCGCCGTCGGGGACCTGCAAAATAAAATCTTGCCCGGAGCCGATGGGAGGGTGGCTCCGGCAGGACCCTCCGACGATCAAGTCAGCTCTGGCCAACAAGAATGAAGTGCTCACTGGAGAAGAAGAGGAGAGCTTAGAAATCAGAGTTCAGATATTAGTGTATCTGGAGGGTCCCTTTTATAGCGGAGCTTGATGGTGACAGCTGCAGCTGCGTGCTGGCGGATCGCTCGAGGTTCGACGGAGTCAGTCTCTCGGAAAGGTGCCATCTGCGGTGGGTTGATAGTGACAGTCATCACTGCCTGATAGCGGGTCGCTATCGCTTGCGGTGGACTGATGGTGACGGCTGCACAGTCAGCCGAATGAAGGATTGAAGGCCTTCATCGTGGGCCCATTTTGGAGGAGTTCGGGCTCCTGAAGAGGAAGCTTGGAAGGAGTTCAGCTCCCGTGGGTGTCTGACTGGAGGTACATGACTAAAGCTCGACCGCTGAAAAGTTCTGTAGGAGCTCGGTCGGCCGAAGGGCGTGTCAGGGAGGAGTCCGGCTCCTGAAGAGAAAGCTTGGAGGAGAGTTCGGCTCTCGTATGCATATGGCTGGAGGAGTGCGGCTAAGGTTCGGCCGCTGGAAGTTCGAAAGGAGCTCGGTCACTAGAAGTTCGGCCGAGGGACGACCGTTGAGGAGTTCGGCCGCTGAGAAGTTCGAAGGAGCTCGACTGAGGTCCGGTTGAAGGACTTCGGCTGAGGCCCGGTCGTTGGGAGTTCGAAGGAGCTCAGCTGAGGCCCGATTGAAGGACTTCGGCTGAGGCCCAACCGTTGGGAGTTCGAAGGAGCTCGGTGGCTGGGCAGTTCGGCTAAAGCCCGATCACTTGGAGTTCTTCTGCGGTTACTGGTTGCATTAGGCTGAGCATCAAACTAGACTTCGGCGGGAGCGGGGTTTATCCCCAACACTAGCCCCCCCACTTTCGAGTTCGAAACTCGAAGGAAGGGAGTGTATGAAAGGCGACTGTCGAAATCTTCTTCTGAGCTTCGTGTTGGTCCAGGTCGAAGCTCGGGGGAGATCTCATCTCCAGCTAAAGTTGATATCGAAGTTGAAGCCCGGGGAAGATCCCATCTTCAATCGAGGTTGAGGGAGGCTCCGTCCGCTATGATCGAAGTCGGAGGTTGAGCTCCTCGGGGGCGACATTGTCTCCTACGGCTGAGGTCGATGCGGATGCTCGGGAGAGATTCTATCTCTGGTCGAGGTCGAAGTTGAAGCTCTCCAGCCGAGGTTGGCCCGGTCGCTCGGAAGAGATCCTATCTCTAGCCGTGGTCGAAGTTGAAGCTCTCCAGCCGAGGTTGGCTCGGTCGCTCGGGGGAGATCTAATCTCCTTTGGCCGAGGTTGATGCGGGTGCTCATGTTAGGACGAGGTTTTCTTCCTGTTCCTAACTTCGACTTTGCTTGCGTTAGGACGAGGTCCTTCTCCTATTCCTAATGGACTGTGGGGGCGCATTCGGACCATCGTCCATCTCCCCCCATCTCGTCTAAGGTGAACGAGGCCTTCGACTTTGCTCGCGTTAGGACGAGGTCCTCCTCCTGTTCCTAATAGACTGTGGGGGCACATGCGGACCGTCGTCCGAGCCTCCCCCCATCTCGTCTAAGATGAACGAGGCCTTCGACTTTGCTCGTGTTAGGACGAGGTCCTCCTCCTGTTCCTAAGGGGCTGTAGGGGCACATGCGGACCGTCGTCCGCGCCTCTCCCCCCATCTCGTCCTTTGTGAACGAGGCCTTCGACTTTGCTCGCGTTAGGACGAGGTCCTCCTCCTGTTCCTAACGGGCTATGGGGGCACATGCGGACCATCGTCCGAGCCTCTCCCCCCATCTCATCTAAGGTGAACGAGGCCTTCGACTTTGCTTGCGTTAGGACGAGGTCCTCCTCCTGTTCCTAATGGGCTATGGGGGCACATGCGGACCATCGTCCGAGCCTCTCCCTCCATCTCATCTAAGGTGAACGAGGCCTTCGACTTTGCTCACATTAGGATGAGGTCCTCCTCCTGTTCCTAACGGACTATGAGGGCACATGCGGACCATCGTCCGTGCCTCTCCTCCCATCTCGTTCTTTGTGAACGAGGCCTTCGACTTTGCTCACATTAGGATGAGGTCCTCTTCCTATTCCTAACGGACTGTGGGGGCACATGCGGACCGTCGTCCGAGCCTCTCCTTTCATCTCATCTAAGGTGAACGAGGCCTTCGATTTTGCTCGCGTTAGGACGAGGTCCTCCTCCTGTTCCTAACGGACTGTGGGGGCACATGCGGACCATCGTCCGAACCTCTCCCCCCATCTCGTCTAAGGTGAACGAAGTCTTCGTTCGGGAGAGATCTTATCTCTAGCCAAGGTTGTCCACGGTCGCTCGGGAGAGATCTTATCTCTGGCCAAGGTTAACTCGATCGCTCGGGAGAGATCTTATCTCTAGCCGAGGTTATTGCTCACGTTAGGACGAGGTTCTCCTTCTATTCCTAACGGGCCGTGGGGGCACATAAGGGCCGCTGTCAGGGACGTCTCCCCCCATCTCGTCCTTTGTGAATGAGGCCTTCGCTCGGAAGAGATCTTATCTTTAGTCGAGGTTGTCCACGGTCGCTCGGGAGAGATCTTATCTCTAGCCGAGGTTGTATCGGACACTCGGGGGAGATCTTATCTCCTACGGTCGAGCTTTCCTCGGGGGAGATCTTATCTCCTGTGACCGAGGTTGAACCAGGCACTCGGGGGAGATCTTATCTCCTACGGTCGAGCTTTTCTCGGGGGAGATCTTATCTCCTGCGGTCGAGGTTTCCTTGGGAGAGATTTTATCTCCTGCAGTCGAGGTTATTGCTCGCGTTAGGATGAGGTTCTCGTCCTGTTCCTAATGCAGCAATTATTGACTGCTTCTTTTCTATTATCACATGATTCTCGCATCCAGAAATGATATTATTGAAAGGAAAGAATTTTGTGGAAAGGAAGTTACTGGCAGCGCATCCCCAAATTTCATATTTCAAGGTTGTGGTAGCGTTGTTCCTCCGCGTTTCTTCGGCAATAAGTCCTGGGATGGACGACCTCCTCTATCTCATGCTGGCCTTCTTAATTTGGAGGAAGCTCTTGGCTTTGTAGCTGGGAGCCGATGAATCGCCGATGTACCAAGCTCCTCTCTGGGGTAATGTTGATGATGCCGTGAGGTGGCCGACCTTGTAGTTTCTGGTTACGGCAGCACCCTTAGCCGATCTTCTTCTGCCGAAGAAATTTATCCAACCGCTTCTTCCTGACGAGCTCCTCAATTTCGTTTCGCAGCTGGATGCATTCCTCAGTGCTGTGGCCGTAGTCGCGATGGTAGAGGCAGTACTTACTTCGATCGTGCTTGTTTTGGGGAGATCGTAACCCTTTTGGTCTTGGCAGCTAGTTCCTAACTTCGGTGAGAATCTGAGTTCGAGGAGCGTTGAGGGAGGTATAGTTGCGGAACCTTCCAGGAGGAGGGCTTCTTTGCGCCCCTCTGTCGGGGTTTCCTCGGTTGTGAGCTCGAGAAGTTCGAGCCCGCCTGCTTTCAGAGGGAGTCCGTGGGTGCGGTCGAACTTCATTTCGTTCCTTTGGAAAACCTGTGGGAGAACTTCATGCCATTTCGTCGGAGCTTCCTTGGAGTCATATTCGAGAGGGAGTCCTCGCTTGCCCTGGGGCGATTGTGAGCTCGGCCGAACTTCGTCTCATCTCGTATGAAATTTTTGTAGGGGGCTTTCTTGGTGACATACTCGAGCGGCAGTTCGGCCTTGCGTGCGTCGAACTTCATTCCGATGATGAGCTTCGATGTAAAGTTCGGTCTCACTTGCACCGAACTTCGCTCCGCTTTCCCGCGAAAGCTTCTACGGAATGACTTCATGCCCCTTTGTTGGAGCTTCCTTGATGATGAGCTTCGAGGCAGAGTTCGGCCTCACTTGCGCCGAACTTCATTCCGCTTTTCCGCGAGACCCTCCGCGGGAGAACTTCCTGCTGCTTTTGTCCGAACTTTCTTGAGGATGAGCTCGAGGAGAGCTCGAATTTTCTCGCGCCAGACTTCATTCCGCTTTTCCACGAGATCCTTCGTGGGAGAACTCCCTGCTGCTTTTGTCTGGACTTCCTTGAGGACGAGCTCGAGAGGAGCTCGACTTTCCTCGCGTCGGACTTCATTCCGAATCTTCTGATGAAATCTTCTGTGAGAGATCTTCTGCTCTCCGTTTCTCCTTCCTAAGTACGATTGGTATGCCCAAATGCTCTTTCTTAAGGTCGGTTCCTCGCATCCTCATGGCGGGCTTGCGGGCAAAGTCTCCATCAGAGGTTGTCGCACGACCTGCATCATCTCAGCGGGGCCGTGAACCCATCCAGAACTGCTCTACATCTGCGGTGGCTTCGGATGGAGCCTGGGCTGCAACGGGAGTCGGTCGCCGAGTCGAAGCTCTCTTGGAGGCATTTTCTCTTCGGGAGAGAAAAGGGAGATCTTCGGAGGGGGAAGAAAAAAATCATCGCCGAGCACTCCTTTAAGAGCAAGGGAACCTCGGAGGTTTGTGCCCTTCCTCTAGCGCTAATTTGTTGATGCAGAAATTGATCGCCGTCGGAGTCCGCTGGAGTGGAGGCCGATGAGGTCGCCGCCGGGGACCTGCAAAACAAAGTCCCATCCGGAGCCAGTGGGGGGTGGCTCCGACAGAACCCTCCGACGATGAAGTCAGCTCTGGCCAAAAAGAGTGGAGTGCTCGCTGGAGAAGAAGAGGAGAGCTTAAAGATCAGAGTTCAGAGATTAGCGTATCTGGAGGGTCCATTTTATAGCGGAGCTTGATGGTGACAGCTGCAGCTGCATGCTGACGGGCTGCTCGAGGTTCGGTGGAGTCAGTCTCTCGAAGAGGTACCGTCTACGGTGGATTGATGGTGACAGCTATCACTGCCTGATAGCAGGTCGCTATCGTTTGCGGCGGACTGATGGTGACGGTTGTACAGCCAGCTGAATGAAGGATTGAAGGTCTTCGTCGTGTGCCCATTTCGGAGGAGTTCGGACTCCTGAAGAGGAAGCTTGGAAGGAGTTCGGCTCCCGTGGGCGTCTGGTTGGAGGTACGCAGCTAAGGCTCGACCGCTGGAGAGTTCGGTAGGAGCTCGGTCGGCCGAAAGGGGTGTCAGAGAGGAGTCCGACTCTTGAAGAGGAAGCTTGGAGGGGAGTTCGGCTCTCGTATGCATCTGGCTGGACGAGTGCGGCTAAGGTTCGGCCGCTGGGAGTTCGGAAGGGGCTCGGTCACTAGAAGTTCGGTCGAGGAACAACCGCCGAGAAGTTCGACCGTTGAGAAATCCGAAGGAGCTCGGCTGAGGCCCGGTTGAAGGACTTCGGCTGAGGTCCGACCGTTGGGAGTCCGAAGGAGCTCGGTCGCTGGGCAGTTCGACTAAAGTCCGACCGCTTAAAGTTCTTCTATGGTTACTGATTGCATTAGGCTGAGCATCGAACTAGACTTCGATGGGAGCGGGGTTTATCCCCAACACTCATTTTACCCTTTTGATTGGTGATTCAACCAAGATATTCAAAACTACTGGTTTTGGTGCAATAACTGTGTTAAGAATATTCCGCTTTTAAATAGCGTTGTTGGCTACAGATGGGAGTAGGTGAGATATAAACCACTCTAGTTTTTCTATTTCCGCCTTGTCTAAATTAATAGATGCGTAATGCGGTCCTTATGCTCATCAAGTTTAGGTTCATTCCATGGCAGCTTAAGTTTTTGGGTTCCAGTGGTTAGTAACAATTACAGTCTCCAGCATCATCGCCATTCGTATAAATGCTTCAAAGAAATAACTCCTAATTGCTATCCCATCTATCAAATATTGCAGCTGGTTCCTAATTGGACCAATATGTATGTGGTTCATATGCTGAGCAGATGTTCACCAGTGTTAAACTTCAAACCCATCTACAAAATTAGTTTGAGCTCACAGTTAGATAGCCATATAAATAAATATATTTACCATGCGTGGGCGACTCATATCCACTCCAAATGCAAAATTCCTTTTTCCAATGAACCAGGTCGCGTTTCAACTGCTTCGCCCTACTATGACTTAGAATAAGAAAAATCCTTTTATTTGAGTTGAATTTTTTTCGATCCTTGCGCCGGAAATGTATGGTGCTGTTGGGGTTGGTGACGTTATTAGCTGTATACCGTGGTTGTCAAGATTGTCGACGTTAAGGTTCAAAAACTACTACTTTGTGCTCTCAAATAATTTTTATGGAAAGAGAATAACAACTATATGTTGAGACAAAAAATGGGTAAGGGTGGCAATGAATTAGATATAAATTAGATTAGTTAATATCCATATCCATTCTATCAGTAAAAATCTCATATTTATATCTATCTCATAACTATTTTAGATCGAATCAAGCAAAAATACAGATCGAATAGATAGAAGAGATCGGATCTTGAATGGGATACATCCAAACATTACAAAAATAATTTTAGTTTTGAAAGAAAAATATTGATTAAGATTATTTTGGATCGCATTCAGAACGGAGCATATCATTATTGTATCTTATTTGATCCTGCTTCAAAATTTTTTTTAAAAGTCCATATCTATTTGGATTTTAATTAGATTCGATGCTCGATGGATTAGCTAAAATTGCCATCCTCTTTTAATGGGAGTATCAATAGTTTTTTTATTGTCTCCCACTTGTGATAATAATTTTTTCCCAAGGAATAGTGGAGCCAAGTTATACATACATACATACATATATATATATATATATACACACACACACACGTGAGTGTATATAATCCTTTTATTTTCCTTTTGTTATCCTTCTATTTTTCTTTTGTTGGAGCTGTGAGCATGCTTAACCTCCACTCTTATGCAAAGGAATGGCCTGATGCGATGGTTACCCTTATCCTCTTTTGTTTGTGTGCCATCCTTCTCAAACGAGATCAATAAACTCATTGAGGCCACTCATCGAAGTGGAAAGATTTTAGTCAGTTGTTGCTACTACCCTATTGCATTTATTGCAAACCAATATTCCAAGACATCTAGTTTGGTAGATTCTCAACTTGATTATGTTTCAGGAACGAATTATGTCGCTTTAGTGGTGCAAAAATTTACCCTGGCAAGGGTGTTATATATATTTGTGCGTGCTGATTCTCTGGTAAAATTGCACTTCTTGGCTAACAGTTGATTAATTGTTCCCATGTCTACGCTACAACTTGAATGTTCTATGTTTTTTCTGGCCTCTAGTTCATGTGTTCTGATTGCTATAGGCCTCTTGTTCGCCAAAAATGTTACTGTTACCTCCACAATCGACTGAAACCTCCAAGAAGCAGCATCTAAAATGGTGATTTTGTTCATTTCCATATGATTAGTGCTTGTGTCCACTTCTCATATTATTTTAGATCTTTGCTTTCATCTGATCATTTTCTGATTTTGAAACCAGGGTATCCATGCAGAAGCTGTGAAAAAAGAGGCGCAGAACAATCAAAAAACCATATTCTGGGTCGATAATTGGCGCTACTTTAGAGGTGATTCAGATGAGAAGAACTGGAAAACCAGAAGTCCATGATGCTGCGAGAGAGCCTTACTTGTGCCCGGAAGTTGTTTTAGCTGCAACCGCATGTTAGAACGCATACATCATGTTGATGGGTTATTCATTTATGGATTAATAAGAAGACATACGGAACCAAAATAGTAATGGATGCGGAATCGGCACGATAATGATCCTAAGATAGATTTCTTCCTAACGAGCGGGGTGCTGCGCATCCAACTCCAATCGATCCTTATCTAGATTTTCGATCCAACTATCATTAGCTAATCCTAACTTCTATAGTAGTTGGACGGGCCAACTTCAAACTTCAGTGATGGTACTTAAACTTTGGGCAAGCTCCGGATATCTCGGCTCCTCCACTAACCAATGACTCAAGCTTCAGCATCTATATCCATCAGTCGATCCTCTCCTAAATATTCTCGGCCGAAGCTAATCGATCCTATCGATGCCCTTAATTCAAATTCGATTTAAACTCAAAAATGCCTACAAAGCATCAGCTGGCTTTAAAACAGATAAGATAAATCTAACCTTCTAATCTCGCAAATTTTGATCTAAGATCATGTGACAGACGCCCTAATCGATCGAACAAATTTTCTTAAATAATTTATCAATTCTCGTCTATAAAAAATCCGATAAAAAGATCTCTAAAGACATACGAACTTTCTCTCTCCACTTCTCCTCTTCTATTATCTGAGATTGACTTGAGTGTGAAGGGTTTCCATTGGAGCCAACTTTGATTAAGATTTTTTTTATAGATCGCTTCACCAGAAGAGTGCACCATCACTCCAGCTACTTCGATCGACAATCAAATCTCAACGTCAACACATCGTATCTTAGATGTTTGTTGATTAGTTCCATCCGTGTGGATAATATTCTATATTAATACAATATTCTCATTTAAATATTATTTTCTTAAGAGGTCTGATTTTTAAATCAAAATCGGTATAATATCTATCCAAATTATTCCATATATATATATATGTGTCTGTGTGTGTGTGTTCTTATGGTTCTTTTTCATATGTTGCCCTTTCATAAGGACTTATATAGTGAAAAAACCATTAATCTCCATCTTTATTGTAGCAACATGCACAAGGAGTTGAATGTAGGGTAATTGATATGATAGCCAGGAAAGGAGACTGCAAATTCTTTATCAAAGCTTCATCTTCGCACATGAATTTTCTTACAAGTTGTATACAGTTATAAGGGATTTATTAACAGAATCATATCCATCGTTATCCATCCCATATAAGATGCGAGACAACACATATTGTAATGTTTATGGTTTTACTGATTTAGATCGTAAATAATGGCAGTATGTTTCTGAAATTGGGCTAGAGGTAGGTGATGTGACTTAATGAGGTATATCTTCCAATCATGGTCATCCATATATTATGTGATGATTGTGATTGGATGGGCTAAATGCAGTATATGTACAGTGCACACAGCATGAGGTCCATGCAGTCATGGTCATCTTGCCAAAAAAGCGATAGTGATAGCCATGATTTGAACATTGGGATTTTTCTGTATACCACGTGGATGGTGCTTGACACCATGCAGTGCCCTTCCAATCATACTCTCACGCACAATATGCGAGAGAGTTCGAACCCTTGGATATGATTTTGGTACAGCAAAATCCTGTACCACCGTCTTTCTATCCAAAAAAAAAAAAAAAGTTCCTGTACCACTATCTGTAGCCACCATGTCATTTATTTTGAAGGTGAACAGCTTTCGTTTATTCCAAAATATGTTCATATACATTTTAGTACAATATATGATGCATCAATTTTTTTTTTAAAAAAAATTATATATTTTTTAGATGGATGATGCTGGTATCATATTCTATGGTGCAAAATTTATACCGTAAAGGATCCCATTTCTTACTGTTTAATCTTGAATCTAAAACAAAAATCCATAAAAAAATTATTATTTACATCAGGATATATATGTATATATATATAGGTCGCTTATTTGGCAAGGGTTGGCACTTATATACTTTAATCAATTGCTTGCTATCTCACATGAGGGTGATAGGAGTGACGTATAAAAGTTGTTCTTCAATCCAGTTCATATTACGTTAGACCGACTCTTTCCTGCCGATCTCTTAGGCGATCACTCTGCCTTTATCCTCTCTTAATATTAAAGTATCACCGAACAGCCGATGAGCGAAGGGTGGTGCGCTGGTGGGTGATGGCACGTCCACTTCAAGGTGCCTCAAAGCTGGTGATCGGGTCGCTTCTCCTTCAAAGCTTCTCGGTCTCTTGTGGCACCAGCTGCCGTCGTCATGGGCTCCAACTCAGCGTTACGATTGGCTCCAGCCGCCACGCACACTTCTCCCAAGTCGAAACAATCATAAGAACCAAAAAAATAAATAAATAAATAAATAGCTCAATCGCCTAATAAATTCAGCTATGTGTGGACGACCGGACAGCATGGATGTAATTTTTGGGTAAACTTATTCTACCTAGATAAAATTAATAAAAAATATTTTTTAATATTTTAAATTAAAAAATTTAATCATCTCAAGATACCATACTTAACCACCCCAATATGATGCTGGAGTAATTGCAAAATTTTTTAGTAATGTGACATATTTTTTATTGATTTTATCTATAGTATATATAGTAGGTTAAATCTATTCAAAATTTTTTAATAACGTGCTGCATTGTAATTGATATCTTATGAGCAGCAAGAGTAGTATGAAAGAGTCCACCTTTAGTTTGGGTAATATTTATCAAAAAAAAAAAAAAAAAAAAGGACTGGACCACCTCCCAAGCTCACAAGCTCTCCTGAAAATGATGTATCTTATGATTAAATGTTATGGTCCACCTTAGATGATCTTTCATTGACATTTTAGATTCTTGAAAATTTATCATATAGAAATTGAATCCTTGATTGTTAAACAGGGAGATGTTTGGGACAAACTCTAATTCATAAAAATAAAATTAAAAAGTCAAACCAGAGATGTTAAGCATTTTATTTTTTTGATATTAAGCTATTTTTCTACAGGATCTCTCCTACGGTATCATCATCACAGTAGAATTTAACTATCAAATTTGGGATAGATTGATTTAGTTTTTCTATGTGTAGGATACTAGAATATCAAATTATGAATGAAGAAAGATGTGAAAAAAAGTATATTAGCTAGTAATTATGAGGCTCTAATTCTTGATTCGAAGGGACATCAAAGATCCTTGTCCTTTCATCCCTTGAATAGATAGAATAAAAGAAGAGATTTTCATTTTTTCATATTGTCAAACAATTGAACAATAAAAAAAAAAGATGATGAGTATCTAATTGAATTGATTAGATCATATAGGAATAAGGTTTAAATCTTTCGATCTGATAGGATGTCTCAGCATACATCACTATACTTTCATTTGACACCTATTGTAATGATAGAAAATTTATCTCATCGTGATCTTATCTTAAATTCTTAATACTTTTATTATATACTATTAATTAACTAAAAAAAAATAAACAATATTCTCTGCCATTTGGCACAATTGGCTTAGTGAAATAGGGATGACATAGTCTCTTCTTGCTCCCAAATGATGCGGGAAAGAAACAAGCGAATGGAGACAACAGTACATTATTCACATTACAAACAGCTTTTGTTTCAAGTACTTGTAAACTTCTGCATCAGTATGCTATAATTTACACTTGCATGAATTATTAATATCGTTTATTATATCTTTCTCGGCCTTTTGGCTAAGACCAAGTGTAGTACTAATGTCGTTTATTATCCCCCCCCCCCGAACAAAAGCGTGGAACAGCTGAGCTGGCAGTGTAAGCTGGGCATCCAGCTAGATTTCTCGAATTAAATAAATAAGCACATATTGAAACATTCCTCGTATAAATCATGCCTCATTCCAATAACTTTCTGGCTATAGCATTTTTTTTGTGCATATGGGCCGGTAGAAGTCTACACCAAGGCGGCTCCAGCTTCTCCTGAATTGTAGCCTGTCTCAAAATCAAAATTTGAGACATGTATTCTATATTTTGTGTGAAGAGTTTATCACCTGCGCAAAGTGAAATTTGCATATAAAAACTTAAAAATTTTGTAAGCTTTCCAATGTGGGACTATTTACTCACATAATATTATAAACTATTTAACAGTCCCCATGATATATATGGACCAAACCAGTATGGTTGCTTCCTTTTTTGGTACTCTCTGCCATTAGCAACCAGGTATTCACGTAAACCACTATATCACATGTCATTTGGTAATTATCCCCCGTCCCAAGAGTACCTCAACCTATGCCCGTTATAGCGTAGCTCTCAATCTGTGCTGGGACCACAGTCTTTTTTTCTACACGCATAGCTAACATTTGGGCAGTGTATTTATTTGTTTTAATGGTGTGGGTCGCACCATATGCTTCAGGAATTTATGTCAGAAGTCTTCTTTAAGCTTAAGCTGCAAAAGAACTGTTTCGTAGTTCTTAATCACTGCTAGGATCACGGTGATTTTTCTACAGGCATATCTATCATTTGGGCAGTGTATTTATTTGTTTTATTGGTGTGGGTCGCACCATACGCATCAGGAATGTATGCCACAAGGCTTCTTTAAGCTTAAGCTTGAAAAAACCTGTTGGGCGACAAACAGCAGATCTCCAGCAGCAGACGGGCTCATTCCTGTGTATTTTTTTTCTAAGTTGTAGCTGTGCCATCTGCCAACCTCTCCTGCCGACTTTGGCGTTTACGCGGTTTTAGGAGACCGAGTACCGAGTGAAATTTCTTATACAATCCCAATTCACAAAGAATAAGAGTCGCCTTCTTGGTTGATTCATCATTAGTATTATTTGCCTCCATTGGTTGTTGTTGTCTTCCCCTTTCATCAAAGAAAAAAAAAAAATTGGCTGTTGTTGTTGCTTTATTCGAGAAGATTGGTTACATTGTTTATTGTACGGTCCAGCACATGCTTTGCAAGTCCAAGGAGCATCCCCTTCATTTTTTTTTTTTTTTTTTTTATGTAAAAGGTGTTTGTTCAGCTTATCTACACCGCTAGCTAGGGCAACACATCCCACTTCAAAAGTAGATTTACCATCTTTAATAATATAACTTTTCATCAAATTGGTTAGCGTTTGATGATTAACTATTAATAAGGAATTTTGTTTTGTTTTTCCAACCAATCCACATCTATTAGTTTGACGGAAGATGTCATTTCTTGAAGCATTTAGATGCAACACCAAATGCATCTTTTCTCACAATACATGGACTCCTCTTGAATAGATAAGGTGCTCGCCTAAAGACATGTCTAATCTTGTTTTTGAGTGTTGTTCATAGAGAACTTAGATACTGGACAACGCTAGCCTCACACATAATTATAAAACAAAAAATAAACGGTAATTTTCTTTTTAGAAATAACAATAATTATGTAATTCTTCTATTTCACTGACAACAAGTATAGTGCAGGATGGAAGCTCCAAGTCAATCGACCCAATAATAGAGTAATACTTCGCTGCTTCACTTCAGCCATGATTTTCTCTCTTTTTTATTCAAACAATCTCGTGCTACAGCTTTATTCCTTACGAAAGTCGTGTTTTAAGCAACCCGCGTCCATTGCTAAAGAGTAAAGTCCGAGTCTTTCAAAATTCTTCCACCAAACAAAAAAGGAAACCGGTACAGAGCAAAAAAGAAAGTTTTATCAAACAATGATACGCCGGCTCCTACCGTGGGAAAAACGAAACAACGACGAAATACTCAATCCTCGACCTCATAAAACTCCCAGTACGCTAACCTCTATGGACTCTATGCAGCTCCAAATAAGACTCGAATTGATCTGCGAAAGCCCAATTCATTTAGAATCATCCAATCTATTTTAAAAGATTCATAAGGCCAGGTTGGGTTACAAAATTAAGTTCAATTTATTTTTTAAATTGAATCTAAGTTTGTTAAATTTGGACTTCATTTGAACTCGATGTATCATTAGAATTTGAACCTATTTAAACTTTTAATTTATAATTTAAAACTTATATAAATAATTTCTTGAACATAAAAATAAATTAAAAATTATTTTTATATTTCAATGTATTTTAAAAATAATATTATTTATTATGTATTTTTTGTAGTTAGTAAATATGGTTAGTTAATTGATAATTAAAATATAATTGATTATGTATGTCCTCAATTTGATTTAGATTTAAATTTTTAGATTGAAAACGGATCTTATTTGAGTTGAATGATAATTAATAATTTTGATGATTTTTTATTGTATTAGATCTTGACCTAATATTAGGATAAAAAAAATTAATTGGATCATTTATGATACGGCCTGATCATCTAACTGGATCATTTATGATACGGCCTGATCCGCTCATTTGCACCGGTAGCTCAGGTGTCCCGGTCAACATGAAACCCGCTGCCACCTTCGTCCGCACAGATAATCACATGCACTTGTCCGTTCGCGATATCCGCCCCTTTCCTCACATCCGCCTCAGCGCGGGGGCAACGTATAAAATAAAAATAAAACGTCAAGCCCTCCACCGAACCCCGCCAACCCTCAATAAGTATTCCTTCTTGCCAGCAAAATTTATTTCCTAACGAAGGCACCCTCAATCGATTATCTAAAGTCGTTTAAGGACTGCCAGAACGAAGGCGAAGAAAGCTCTATAAATCTCTTCCCACCCACCTCTCCTCTCCTCCTCGGCTTCTCCTTATCATTCTCCCCAACCGACTCTCCTTCTCCTCCTTATTCTTCTTCCAAGCCAAGTAAGACCTCTATAAATCTCCGTCCTTCTCCTCCTCCGACAAAGGGATCGCCACCTTTCTTCTCTTCTCCCACTCCCCTGAGATCTATTGAAGCAGGGTAGCAACGGCGATGAACAACGACATCGAAAGGGGCGGCGCCACCGCCGCCGGAGGGAAGGGAAGGGGCGCCACCGGGTACTACGGAGGCGCAAACGGCGCGGCGGCGCCGTCGCCGTTCTACTACGACGCCGGGTCGTCGTCGGAGCGGGAGTGGACTTCGTGGATCGTCCCCATGATCGTGGTGGCGAACGTGGCGATGTTCGTCGTGATCATGTACGTCAACAACTGCCCCGACCACCCGCACCCCGCTGGTCACTGCGTCGCTCGTTTCCTCTACCGCTTTTCTTTCCAGCCCCTCCGGGAGAATCCTCTCTTCGGGCCCTCCTCCTCCACGTAATGTCTCTTTGCTCCAATTTGCGATTGTTATTGCTTGGGATGGTTTTTGGTTGTAGAATTTGTGATGAAGTTGTGATTTTATTGCTTGGGTGCTCGTATGAGGCAGATCTCCCCCCCGGAGGGGGGGAGGCGATGGCTTAGTTGATTTCATCGAGATCCCCTCCATATTTTCTTCTTTTTATGGTGTTTTTGGAAAGTGGGTTTGGATATTATTGACAGTAGTGGAAATACTGAGTCCCAATTGATGAAAAGTTCTTTCCCCCCCTTTCCCTCTTCAGGATAGTTGCAATTGATTAAAGTGAGATCTTTTGCAGTGCCGTTATTTCCTTTATGATTAACTTTTTGGTGTGTAGAGATCGGTGGTAGCATGAATTTGGATCTTATTAGTTTTTTTTCTGACTTTTATTATATTGCTGGTTTCAATTTTAGCATCTTCTTCTGAGCTTCTATATTTGTATTCTATCTGAAGGTGTTAGCCCCAACCATTTAACAATGAAGGTCTTGCCTTTACCTTATAAGTCCGGAGTTCCACATTGAAGAAGTTGAGAGACACTAGGACTCACCCGGTGGTTGGATCAACCACTCTTGCTTCATTTTGAGACAAAGTCAAATCAGCATAACCTTTTACCAACCTGATCTTAGATTCCGTTGTCATAGTGCTGCAAAGTAGCAATCTTATTCTAGCTAGCTCTGATAGCTATTCTTTATAGAATATTGTGATTTATTATCCTTCTTTTTGGATTAAAGTAATTCGATCACTTTATACCCACTAATTTGGCTTGTGAATACAGATTAGAGAAGTTGGGAGCTCTCGAATGGGACAAAGTGGTGCATCAGCATCAAGGATGGAGGCTGGTGGCTTGTATCTGGTTGCATGCTGGTGTTGTACATCTGCTTGCTAACATGCTAAGCCTGATCTTTATTGGAATTCGCCTTGAACAGCAATTTGGATTCGGTGAGCTGCATTCTTTTATCTATTTACATGTCATATTAGGCTGAAGTCAAATTCATCATATGTTTCAACTGATAAAGTTCGAGGTTTTTTTACTGAAGTCTGCAGGGATGGTTCTTATTCTCTTTTACATACACAATTAGCACTGACTGAAGATACTGAATGAGAATATTTTTTATTTTAGTTGGTTTCAATTGTCCCTATATGTCTCCATAATATAGAGATGTTTCTCAGCTGCAATAGCTTTTAATTTGAGCTTGTTTATGGATCATGTATAATTTGCTATCCTGAATGATCTTTGCCTGGCCTCTTGCAGTGAGGATTGGGATAATATACCTTCTCTCAGGATTTGGTGGGAGCGTCCTCTCATCTCTATTCATTAGAAACAGTATTTCTGTTGGTGCATCTGGTGCTCTGTTTGGACTTCTTGGAGCAATGTTGTCAGAACTCATTACAAACTGGACTATATACACTAACAAGGTGGATACATTTTCTGTTTGAGCTTTTTATGCATTTTTTTTTTTTGGCTCGTGAGTCTTATTGCATTGATTTTGCATTTTTGCAGGCTGCGGCTCTGTTAACTCTATTGGTCATCATTGTGATCAATTTAGCTGTCGGGATATTACCACGCGTTGATAATTTTGCCCATATAGGAGGATTTCTAACAGGATTTCTCCTAGGATTTGTACTACTAATTCGGCCTCAGTTTGCTTGGTTGGAACGCCACAATTTGCCCCCTGCAAGCCAGGTCAAGTCAAAGCATAAAGCTTACCAGAAGATATTATGGGTGATTGCGCTGGTTTTGCTCATAGCTGGGTAAGGATTGCTCGGACTAAATCTTTATCAAATTTGATTGCTTATACAGAATCTTGTGCAATTTGGTATAGCTTTCTAAGTCATCAACTTGCTTTTTTTTTTTTTTTTGGTTTTACCTTACCAATAAAATATATTTTAGGAATTATTTCTTTCAGTAAAACTGTATATATTACATAGATTTTATATAAATACATCCGTGAGAATGGGAGGGAGCCATAGAAGTAGGGGTCCACAAATTAGTTTCTGTTTTCTGTATTTTTTAGGAAATTGCGTGTCATGCTTGTTTTTAAGATGGCCATTTTCCAAAAAAAAGGGCATTAAAAAAATCCAGAAAAAACAAAAAGAGTGATGCACGCTCACAAGTTTTGAATGCTTCAGACCCAGTAGGCGAGGCTTCCTGGGTGGCATATTTCTTCATTCCTCTTATATAGCATGGCACATGGCCGAGTGTTAAATTTATCTTTCCTCGTACCTTGCAGATTTGTGGTTGGTTTGGTAATGCTTTTCCGTGGAGAGAATGGCAATGATCGTTGTCATTGGTGTCACTATCTGAGTTGTGTGCCGACATCCCGATGGAGCTGCAACCATTGACTGGGATCTTCTGCAGGAGGGAGCTGATATTTAGCTTTACATTTGGTTTACCATTAGATTCGAGTGTTCCATTACAATTTGTTCCTCTGTACATAGCTAGAAATTGTTCGGGGACTTTGAGTGATCAATATCTAGTTCTTCCATCATACCGATCGAGGTGCTGTAGTTTTTTATAATTACTTGCATTCTTTAACGTATTAGATTTTCATTTATGGTCAGGTTTATATAAACACTATGAGATCAATGTTAACGAAAATTTTGGTTCTACTGGTGCTTCTACTGCTTTAGCTTCGGTGTTGTCTTGCTGTTTTGGAGACAAGGAGAGAACCGTAGTTCTACGGTCCAATTGTAGGACTTTTTAAAATGCTTTGGATGGCATGGGAAGCTGAGGACAGCCTCTATGTGGGAAATCGCATGCTCTGTATCCTCGATGATTTTAAGTTGTGTCACCTAAAAAAGGCAAGAGGGATGGATGCGGGGAGTCAGGTTGATGGGGCAACCGAGTGACTGTGTGTTCATGAGGAACAAAAAGATCCATGCAAGTTCTATTACCTTTTAGCAAGGGTTATCTGAATAATTAGCTACTAATGTTGTGGTGGGTTTTGCAATCAATGATTGGAGATCGGTGCGTTACCAATTGGTCTTTTCTCAGCCTTGTGGATCTTTTCTTTACCATTTGTTCGTGGCCGGGTGGGGTCTGCTAGCATTCACAGAGGTTATTTTGGACAGCATTAGAGATTTGGTTAAGGTACTCCTTTCCAAGTCTGGCGCCTGTTTCTTGGCTCTTTTTTTGACAAAGCCGGAGCATTTGTAGAATTCTAATATGAATATGAACAAAAAAAAAAAAAAAAAAGAAAAAAGAAAACAAAATATCATGAGCTGAATCTAGAGCCCTCCTCATCTCAATGCACGGTATCTCTTTTGAATGACCCGTAACAAAAGATGCAACCCAGTCATCGGCGCGACAGAACATGCAACCCAATCAACGGCACTATTGGCTCTTCACCGGTCTTCGTTGTACGTAGTTGTGACTGCACGGTGTGATAATGATTTTATTAATGAACCGCAAGAGAGTCACGCGGTACTGCAGCGATACCAACAGAACCAAGCAACAAATTAAAGAAAGAGAAGTGAGGGTACAAGATTTGGTACTACGGAAGAGTATCATCCCAGGCCTTAAGGTGATGACAAAGTTACATATTCGAACGCTATTAGCCTGCATTAATTGTTCATAACAATAAATTGCTGACTTTTGGCAATTGTTTCTATGTTTTGCTGCCTCATTTCTCAATTGAAACATAAACTGGGACTCATTAAAAGTTACAGTGGGTCTTCAGAGAATCAATCACTAATCCTGTACGCACTCCCAGTTCTACGGGATTATTTTTTTGCATATATCATATCAAATATCCGTAACTCTTGTTGATAATTGCAGGAGTATCGGTTGAACAAACATGGTTGAATTAGTGTTTCTAGGTGCCAATATAATTTACACCAAACCACAAACCATAGACATGGCTGATCTGATAAGAAACTTAGATAAAGATTGTGGCATCCCTTGACTCCTCCTCCGTTTTCAGAATGAGTAAGTTCTAGACAAATGTCATGTACATTGAGTTTCCAATTCTACAAAATCAAAAAGTCTGATCGCTGCTGATGTGAAGAAGCTCAGGGGAGATCACCATTTCGAGGTTGGCTGAGAATTCAGGCCCTCCTTGAAGTCCAAGATTTTCAAGCTTTTTTTTGCTTAGACAAGAAAGAAATATGACGCACATCTGGCCCGGTCTGATGCTACCAAAACCCTAAAATTTGATTATCTAATAGCGGAGGATACAAGTAAACATGTCATAGCTGTGTGCACAAGAATTCAACTTGACAGGCAAAATGCTCTCTAATATCTCACATGCACCGTTACATCTCCAGGTTTATCACCGGGTCCGTAGCACCTCACGTGTAACTAAATGCCATCAAGCCCGCAGAGCCCTTATTCAGCATCGGAAGTTCCACCTAGCAGCTGCAATTGAGGAATTCCATGCCACTTTGTCCTTTGGACGGGCAAAAGGAAATGTTTCATTCCAAAATACCACGTATCTGTGGCCTAATGGATGAGGCGTCTGACTTCTGATCAGCCGATTTTGGGTTCGAGCCCCACCGGATCAAGTTAGTAACATTTTTGAATTCGTGAAAAAGGATAAAGTACGCAAATGGTGTCGTGGTGTAGTTGGTTATCACGTCAGTCTAACACACTGAAGGTCTCCGGTTCGAGTCCGGGCGACGCCATTGTTAATTTTATTATTTTTTTTCTAAAAAAAATTCTCTCTTCTGTTTATTTCTATCTAATTTTCTACTGCCCGAGAGATTTATGCCGCATCCTTTGGTTTTGTAAATGCGATGGAAGCTCTACCATTCTAATTTGGATTTCTAATCTTTTTTTTCTAAATTTATGTTTGAGTTAATGAAGGTTTACATATGATAAGACTTTTCAAAGGGAGCCAGTTGGTCACGTCAACGTCGCTGTTTCGAGTCCGGGCAATGCCATTTGGGTTTTACTATTTTTGTTACATGATTTTATTAAATTTTTCCTTTGGATCTTAATCCAATGATAGAGACTTGCGCGTCATTCTCTGATTTTCTAAATGCGATTTAATCTCTCCTCTTCTAACTTGGATTTCTAATCTGGAGCTCGCCAACAATGACTCAAAACTTAGTTCCTCGACAACCTTTATCTTCAAAGGTTAGAGAGATCTTGATTCAAATTTTTTAACACAAAAATGGAAATCACTGAAATCTCGAGTATAACTTAATAGGTTGGATGGGGGATCCTGAGAGCGACAGCAGGAATGCCATTTTCAACTAAATACCTAAAGCTCAACAATTCGGTGAGCTTGACAGATGTCTCTCCAGCCTTACGGTCCTACATTTTGCTGAACACAACCATCCATAACCCCTCAACCCCCTCCCCACATCACACACGCACGCACGCACGCAAAGCCAGCAGTTTACCTATACCGATATTTTGAGCACAGATTCAGATATGTTTTGAAAAAAATAGTACGGATTCAGATAAAACGAACTATCAATTCAAATCTGCCTCTCCAGACAAATGCTAAAAGTTCATAATGCTAGTTCGCTTCAACAATAGGTTAAGAGCAGAGATCGGAAAACAAGTTGCCATCAGCATGAAGACTAGAAAAATTAAAAACCAAAAACAAGATGGACCCCGCGACCCTCTGTGTGGTCATAAAGAACTTCCATATTACAACTGATCAAACCACCCTGACAAGTATATGATCACGACCCTAGTATTACAAAATTACATGGAACTTGAAATTGAAATTTGGTTCTTTTGTTACCTTTTAGAGCAATATATATATATATAATAGTTAAACTAATTCCATTTTCTTGGTTGGCATTACAGCCAGAGCAGACCTGCCCCATGCTCAGCCTTTCAAAAATATGAGAGAGGTATGCAATCAATGTGTCAATTGGAAGCCGGGGGTAACTTCCACAAGGTCTTGGTTGCTACAAGAATCTTCTCTCCACCACGTGTTTCTGGCTCGCTCTCATGCACCTGGGCTGTCCATCGTATTGCATGAGCAATACGTGTCACCTTATCAATGACTTCTGGTGAGTCTCGTATCACAGCTGTCCCTTCTGGACGTAAAATTCGATCCATCTCTATCATTATATCAACAAGGTGACACCTGCAACAAAAATAAAAGACAGGAAGATATCAACCCAGTAGGTAACATGGAACAAGGATCAGAAAACAGAAATCATTCTGGTGGTTTCAAGTTTATTTTCAGGAGGCCTGCTAAAACCTAGACCAACAATGGTTTGTGATAAACTACAGTTCCGTAATTCTAGGAATCTCATACTGAAAAATGCCAACCTCACAAATTACCGAATATGAAGCAGTCTACTCAACCAACTGCATACTGTGTGCAAGCATAAAAAGAATAAATAAAAAGGAAAAATGGGCAACCATGCAAGATATCCTTCCATTGTTCTTCCCAGTTACTTCGCATAATAAAATATCGATTGACATGTAAGAACTCCACAATGAACTCTATACACCATATGAAATCTGATTTCCCAGAGTATCATAACTATCTTATGACACCTTAGTGACTTTGGTAGCTATGGAGGTAACTCATAATATACAAAGAAGACAATAATCACTAGTTTCGTGAGGAGGACATTTATTTTTAGGAATCAAGTTTATATGCTGGTTATGGTTAAATTTGCCAAATGATTTATCAAAAAAGAAAATGCCAGCTGACTCATTGTATTGCCTACCAAAGAATGTTTGTGAGGAAGCTTGTTTTGGAAAAATCATCTCTAAGCAAAATGGCAGTAAATAAACTAGCAATTCCAAGAATATTATTGTCCCACATACCTGCTCTTGCCAGAAGTGGGGTCTCTTGTCAAGGAATTGATGCCGGCTACATGAATGAGATCATACGTTCGAGGATATGTAGAGAAAGCTTCACACCTAGCACCATCAAACAACCATCCTTAAGCATCTAAATATGGGTAGACCAGTAACGCTTTATCCATATCCAAAAGATATATGCACAACAGGGAAAACGAAAACAAAGGACGCTTGGATACAATACAAGATATTGATGAAAAGTATCCTGCAACATAAAAATTTAGAATTTTTCACTTGCCTCGATAAACTTAACTTCATTCATCAATTTAATATCAGTTTCAGAATGCATTAACTCCTTGATGTTAATGGAAGAAAAGTTAATCTTTCTCAACAGAGATTGAATGCTAATATAGTGCCAAGCTGGTTCTTCTGTTAGTGGCTTTTACATTGAAGGTGGACAGCATATCACAGAATCTTAATCTTAAACAACAAACCCTGTCCCAATAAAATGGGATTCACTTTAAGGAACAAGATAAGATTAATAAAACTATAAGAACACCCATAAGTGCAAGTCTCAACTTGATGCCAAAACCCTGTGAACTGGAGACAGATTCTTCACATAAGCATCCTAGAGAAAATAGGGGCTTACCTTCAGACCTAAGAGGGCTGTTAATAGGTGGAGACCCATGATTTTGGTTCCACATTTTAATCCATTGAAATCATGCAGAAACACTCTTTGGTTACCCTGGACTTTGGAGGAGCTAAGACAGAAAGGCAAGATAAAGAAGTTTGATATGGAACAACATTCATCTTTAAGGCCCATACTAACAAGCACCAGGAGGTTGGAAATCTAGAAGCCATAGTTCTAAAAGAAAAGTATAATAAATACAAATCATAGTTCATACAAGAAAATTATAATGCCCAAACCACAACATGTATTAAGCCCCCCCAAAGAATTCCCCAAATTTCTCGAGAAATGAAAGCCTTGTTCCATAAGAGAACAGTCATGAGTTTAAAGAAAAAAAAAGAACCAACAACTATGCCTGCTTTTATTCCACAGTTACAAGAAGTCGATATTGAGAAAACCATATTGCAAAAATCTACTAAATTATTTTATAAAGCCTTTAGTTCCTTTCAAGTTGAAGGGACCATTGAATCACAATTAAATAGCACATCATCCATGCAGCTGTTCTGAATGAGTTTGAATTAGCTGATTAATTGCTTCTACAATGCAATCCATCATAACAAACTTGAGCAGCCTCCCAAAGCATTCCCACAAGCCTCCAATTGACTTGCATTGGAGAAGGCTATGGTTTAAATTTCTGTTGTTTGCTTGCAAAATTACAAAGCAGTTGCTGCAATTCACAATTTTGCTCTATAGATTATCCTAGTGATTCTCTTGCACAATACCATTAGTGGAGGCCTAAACTTTTGAAATTTATCTTCGTTTTTTTCCCTTTTTCTTGAGTGTAATGGTAATGTTGTCACAACTATTTCATTAAGCTACTGAAATGATACAAAAAGAATGATGCCTAGAGGGTGTCAAGAGAGAAGAAAGGAAAAGATGGAAGGATGAAAATAGCTGGGAAGGAAGTACTGGCAGCATACCAGGCTCCTTACCACCTTCCATTTAACAAAACAAACCCCTCACCCTCCATAAACAATTCAGTATATAAATGCACAGCAGAAGCCAAAAAAAAAAGGAGAGCAAAATAAGAGTTCCAAAGTAAAAAGAAATATGGCAGTTGTCACTTAAACAATGGAGTCCCAATCAGACTGCTACTCTGGCATCACAAGCAACTAGAATACGGTACAAGACAACCCCATCTTTGCCCTCTTCTTCAACCCTGCCCCTGTCCATGAACCCATGAAGTATAGAAGATGGTGAAGAAGCCAGATGACACCTTCCTAAAAAAATTCAGGCAAGTCACTCCTGCCACAATTTTTGCAACCAGACAGATGCAGTCCCAGTCCATCTCTTGGACAAGGCTACCATCCTCCCCCACCACAGTCCAAGGAGACCAGATTGACCCAGATCATCCTTCACCTTGAAGAGGTGTTTGATGCGGAGATACAAATGTTTAAAAGGACAAAAGCAGAGGAACAAATGCTCTTCAGTCTCATCCACTGCCTTGCATAAAGTACATAGCCATTCCCCTACCCCCTCTTGTTGAGGTTGTCAAATATAAGCAATTTGTTACGAATCATAAGCCATATAATTTTCTTCTTGTAGGAGTATTCCCATCCTACAGTATTTAGCTACTAGACATAAGCCCAATATCATTCAATAAGTTCTAAAATCTGCAGACCGAGAATAACCTGCTACCATATAGCCTCCAAGCAGGATGGCTCCATATGGCCAGAAGGTTGTGGCAAATTAGAGAGCATCCTGAACAGTTCAGTTCAATCAAGATTTTGCTAAACCTAGGTGCCCCTAAACTTGAGAGCCCTGACATCACCAACTTCAGAAGCATAGATCTGATCAGATATTAGGGAATCAGAATTTCTTGCTATTTAGTATAACCAGAGGAAGATCACAAGCAAAAGTTTATGTCCACAGCCACAGATTAATCCAGAAATGCCTACCAACCTTTCTTTCTGAAAGCAGCTCCAACTTTCAGAACTCTCCACCAAAATGGGGAAATCCAATGATTAACTAACAAGCCAAGCACAGCCACCTCTCTATTCTTCTTATCTTTCTTTCACCTTTGCTTCTCTACAAAGATTAGAACCAAACGCTAAGATTTGATGGTTATCCCAGCAACCAATGCAGTGTTCTGCCTCTAACCATATTACCTAGAAGAGCTGCTAAATTCTCCCTTTAGGCCATTCACATTCAACTAATAACCTATCTAGACACTAATAACTCCCAACTCAAATCTCCTATATTCATCCCAAATATGTCCTTATATATATTTAATAACGATGATCACTCATAACCTCTAAAACTTACCTGATCCTGGCATTCCCCATCTCCCCCACTCCACGTAATAATAAGGAAACCCTAACAAATTGGACATATATTGCTCATAAGTGCCCCTTCTGACTCAGCTATCTTCTTTCCAACAAAGCATCCATTGGTGGCACATCTACCTACTTGCATATCACTAAAATCGTATCCTATTTCCTATGGCATTACACTTCCATCCTATGCCAGTCCTTATTGCTGCCACTTGACATTATAAATTCAGGTCCATTGCATATTCAAACTCTCAGCCAGTGCATCCAATAGCAAACTTAGAATATTAGCCTCTTCATTACATGTGACCATTGATGTGTTCGTTCCAGTCCACAAGCAACTGCAGCTTAAGGATTCCTGTTTCAGTAGAACCATGATTTGATGTCACCTTTTCTTCCAGATATACTTGGCAACTCCATTTTAACAAAATAATTGTCATTGCTTCTTCCAGTGTCATCTTGCAAGCCTGTGATTCACCATTCATCAGCATTAAACCTTCATCACTTTGACTCATCATTTATTTTAGTAGTACTGTTTTTGCTCCGAATGCAAGCCAGCACAATTAAATTACCAAAAAAACGTCAGAAGCAGAGCACTAGTCTGGCTGGTCCATCATAGTGTATATATCATTTAACTAAATTCCTTGTTCCAGAAACTAAAGCCATGTCGATATCACTATAAGAATTCTTTCAGCTTCTTGTTTCATTTTACAAAAATATTTTAATATGTTCATTTAATCAAATGAGTAATATTAGCTCTGCTGGTGGGCATCATTGAAAATTTCTGGTCAAAGAAACAGTTACCCACTGTAGCAGGCTAGCTATCTGAAGCAATATATGGAAAGTTTATTAAGAAAAGCCAAGTGCTCAGGCCTTGAGGTCTCTTGATAAATTTCTAAATCTTTTCTCTGACTAGGGAAGAAGCTGAGAATTTTTACTTATAGATTGAGTTTATGAAGTATTGGAGTCACTTAAATCATATTCAGAGTGGTTTGAGAGTTTCAAACTTTCTACATATTATGCTTAATGGAAATATGAATTTTGTTACCTACATTTTGATTAGTATCCATCATTCTTCCCAAAAATGTTGAAACCAAAACCTCGTTAACATAAAAATAAGCCAGGACATGAGCTACACTACAAGAAAGATACACATGTCTATCCTTTGAACTGCACAGGAAGAAACCACCTAGCCACAAGCAGAGCACTGATTGCATACACAGTTCAATTTAGCAAATAATCATTTAGTAGAAAACATGCAAAAACGGATGCATGAAAAGTGTGTTAGAACTTTCCAATATCTACAAGACAATAAGCAAAGAATGAAACAGCAGCTCACCAATCATGATAAACTCCAATAAGGCCTCTGTCATAAATTATGCCAAGGGTTAATGGCTTTCTAGCAGGAATAACATTCATAACCCAGACTGGGTCAGAATTTAATGCTGCTGCAAAGCCTCCAAAAATTGCATTCATGTCCATAACATTGCGTATACGTGGCTTTCCTAGTTCCAACCCAAGCGACTTCTTATAATATGCAACTCTTCTAACCCAACGCCGTGTGTCAGCTTCAAACACATCGACCCCATTCTTCATGAGTGAGACCCTTGCAGTTGGTTTGGAGAGTCTATCTGGCCACCTGGGAATGGACCCAACAGCTATTTCTCCCACAAGTGATGGTTTACTGACACACTTTTTCAACTTGAAGTACCTGGAAAACAAAAGCCTAGTTTTAAGCGTACAGTTGAATCCAGAAAAACAACTGTGAGAATTTTATTTTTTGATTTATGCGGTAATAGATTGATACACAGGAAAGAACATCTTGCACAGTTTACCATGCTTCACTAGGATCATCGGTATCACTACATATATCAAGTCCAAATTCATTTTGGTTTGGAAGACATGAAGCCCCTGAAGGCTTCTTCCAGATGGCGGTGTTACCATCTACCGTGATAAGTTCATAACACAAGGCATGTGCCATAGCCTGCAGATCACCCCATTCTTTGTCCTGATTAGTCCATTGCACTGGTGGACCAGATATAACCAAAAATCCCCCCGGTCGAAGTAAACGATCCACTTCAATAAGATAAGTTCCATCTGTAACCCCCTCATTATATATATACAGATTTAAAAAAAAAAAAAACATTAGCGGATGCAGGGGAAAGTAAATACATGTAAAAGCATGAGGACAAGAGTACTAACTATATGCAGTAAAGGGGATCAAACATCGAGAACAATGAACCAGGTCAAATGAAGATGCTGGAAAAGGAAGACGATGAGTGCCCAGCATGGCGACAAATGCAGGTATTCCCCTTTCCAAAGCAAATTGTATTTGGGATTTATGTGAGTCTCGTGGAGCAAAAGAAAGTGTCATGATATTTTCTTTAAGCAAAAATCCCCCAAAGCTGGCAACCTTCATGGAGGGATGAATCATACATCAGAATGATTTCAAAATGAAGGGGGGAAACACTGAAACAAGCTGAAAACAGCAACAATGATTGACCTCTTACCCCGCATCCCATATCCAAAGCTGTCCTTAAAAGACCACTATTTATTCGGATAAACTGTCCAAGCTTTGTGATATATTGTGCAGCTCCATCAGGAAACATAGTGCCACCACCTGGGAAGATAAAGTATTGCCCTTCTTCCTTCATCCAACCCTGATGACCTTTTCTTTCTGCAATTTTGTCATATGGCATGTTATCATGCCATATCTGCATGCAAAAGGAGAAAAATCATATGTACAATTTAGCATGGGAAAGACAAAAAGGTTTTAACATAATATACATAGAGCTCATTTAAAAACAGCACCTTTGAGTGGTAAACTGAAAAAGCATAATGCCATATAACAAATCTGGAACTGTTAAGACGCAAAGTTTCATATCATTACAGCATAAGATTCAACAATGTGAACAAATCTTAATAGAGAATAAAATGAAAAGGATAAGAATACTGAGACAAAAATTAAAGAAAAAAGACAATGATGTAGCAGTCGTGATCTAAGAACAACTGCAAAGAAGACAAGTTGGGTCTGAAAAGATACATCATAACTAGCTAATACCATAAGTTCAGGGATTATGTGTAAATGTTGAAATTTGCAGGAGTTAAAAGAACATCATTCATTTCAGCATGAAACAACTTGAAGATGTAAAATAATTCAGAGAGGAAAACAACTTTCATAAGATAAGGCCATACAGTTTGAGACAAGTCATAGAAAATCATCACATGGTACTAAACAATGAAATCCACATTCAACCATTGTTCTTTGTAATTATTTTGGTAACTGCTTCTTGCCTACATAAAATCGTAACATATATGTTCAAGCGTGTTTTTAACAAAACCTTTTTTATTTCTTCTAATTTCATTCTACTTATACAGTCAAGGTTATACATTTTTTTTTAAAAAAATAAAAGTTATCTTTAAATGCATTGCCTAGGTGTCAAACTGAGAGTTCAACTTCCAAATAAGTGCTATGTGGTCCCAAGGCACCCCCACATACACCAATTACCTTCTGAAATTCTGTGTAAACAGAATATTCAAGCCTTAACAGCAAATTAAAATAGCCAACATATCAAAGACTACAAGCACGCCCTTCTTTTAATGGTAGCCTCTGTGCAGTTTAAACTCATGAAAGGCTTTGAGACAACATGGATCTCTTACAAGAATGCTAAAGAAGAAAAGAATGGAAAAGATTTCAAATCAAGCTGGTCCCAAAAAGATGTGCCCTCAATTAAGGAAAAGCCGAAATAACCTAAGACTGCTCTTGTGCTATGGAAGACTGTTCTTGTGCTATGAAAGGATTAAAAGCCTAGATTCTATAGCACCAAGATTTTGCCTTAATTGACTTAAAGGTTATAATACATCACATCTATGGTTTCCATCCCATTAAAGGAGCACAAAGTTAGACAAACAAAAGAAATGATTAAAAAGTAGTAAGAAATGATGAAAAAGATAGGATGAAAGAGGCTGTTGGCATGGTCCTTCTAGCCTAGCATGCCTATTTTCCACTTTTTCCCAAAAGAATGACCGCTGGTCACCAAAAAGGGAGGAGATAGCACATTAGGTAAGGCCCCACATACCTAAAACCATTAAACATCAGGTCAGTTACCACAAACACCCAAGCATGAATAGGATATTACTAGAACGTGAATATATATGTTGAAGAATGGTCAAAATTGAATTCTGTGCCCATACATAAAGGAATTTCTGAGAAAAATGACATATTTCAAGTCATAAAAATCTAATAGCATACGCACACGCGCGCGCATGCTCGCGCACGCAGAGATCACTTGGTAATTATTCTATGATTTATGAACAAGAAAGCACACCGTATATAATCTTGGGGCTTATAAACAGGACAAGCTTAAAAAGAGAGAAAAAATGCAATTTGAAGAAGGATTAAGTCAAAGATGAAGTTTAAGCACATGGAATTGAGTCATAGGGATACATTATGATTGTACACAATTACCTACACGAGGTAGATAATAAAGTTTGTTATTTTGTACACAAGTGGTTGCTTTATGAGTGAGTATAAAGCATCATTTGCTCTCACAACCACACTTCTTAAGCTGCAACTTCTTTCAAAAGCTACTTCTCAACTCTCAAATAAGGATTTATGAGACAAACCAACCATCATGATGCAAAAACCTCATGACTTTGATGACCTCCACAAATCAGATATCTCATAACAATAGCAATAGGTCTGCAGAACAATGACAAAAAATCATTAAAGTGTGAAAAGTATCTGCAGACTTCTTGAGCTTATGGACACAAATCTCAAAATTCATATGATCAATGTCAAACAGACATCTGTTTTGCATGCCTCAAGATGTCGTAAAGGAAATCGCATTCCTTTCCCTCCGATATGTTCTAAACTATACCAAATTCATGCATCCGTGCTTATTGTTCCCACATGAATTGCTCCAAATCTCATGTCAAACTATTGCACCAACCAAATTCGAGTGAAGTTCTGTATGATATGAACCAATCAGTCAACAAATGCTTCTTCAAGATACATAATTTCAACTTTTCCTACTCATCATATTGCTCATAATTTAGGCATTTTCTTCAATTATATTACCTATTAAGGCACATTTTAATACTTTGTGTGATGTACCAAAGAACTTTAAGCAATGACAATGTTACCATGCTAGGACAGCTTTGGTTTGCTGACTTGCAGATTTGGTTTAATGTGGATGTGATAGGAATTCTGTAAGACCAGGATGGAAAATAAAGGTTTATGGAAATCTCTAAAAAGCCTATATTTTTCATAATAATTGAACTTTCAAGTGGATTTAAAGTGAAAGTCCTCAGCTGTAGGTCATAGATACGTATACCATGATTGAAGATCCATAAAGTTTATGAGAGAAACGGTTTTAGTGGATAGCTTAAAAGAAGTGCAGTTAGAAATAATTGAAAGCAGCAGATGTATAAAGATAACCAGATCAAGTGACTTCGCCCATAGGGGCCTTAACCAAGACTTGAAGGGGTCATCACTTCCAAAGCAAGTAGAAACAAAATTTCTCAAATTCTGTCACAAACATAAATTGTATGCACAGGCCTATATAGGACTATCATAGAAAGCATCTATCCTGAATAGTTGCCAAGAGAGCAAAAAGAAAAAACATAACGAAAAAGGGCTAGAGAAGAAAGCATTATATGAGATAATGTGAAAACCGAGAGTTTTCCTAGTTTAGCTGTAATAAAAAAAATTGACACAGGAGGTCTCAGACAGGTTCATGAGGATGCAGGGAATTATCTAATCCAATTGCCATTCTTCTTCAAGGTTGCTTAGCACGCATTTATCTTCCCAACACCTGCAACGATGGGAGCCTCGTGCACTAGGCCACCCTTTAATTACCATTTTTTTCTTTTCTCTGCTAAAACTAAGAATCTTTCAAAACAATTTATCCCTTTTTTTTCTCTATTTCTTTTTTCTCAAAGCTTTAGTCTTGTTGGTGCAGAATCTGGTCGACATCGGAACGAGCTGAAATGGAGGCAGACGAGATCGCCGCCGGTGACCTGCAAAACAAAGTTCCGTCCGAAGTCGGTGGTGGTGGCGGCTCCGGCGGGACCCTCCGACAATCAAGTCAGCTCTTCTGACCAACAGAAATGAAGTGCTCAGATGAGAGCTCAACGGAGTTTCGGAAAGGAGAAGAGAGCTTAGAGAAAACGTATCTGAGGGTCCCTTTTTATAGGCGGAGCTTGATTGATGGTGACAGCTGCAGCTGTCTGGTAGTGAGCCGCTTGAGGCCTGATGGAGTTCGGTATAGAAAGGAAGGTGTCGTCAGGCTGATGGTGAAAACCATACTGTCCGATAGCGTTGCCTGTGGCAGACTGATGGCGACCGTTCGTCAAGATTTAATAGCCGTAGCTCTGAAAAAGTAGACGTTAGTTGGTGGACTTCGGCATATATCAATTCCAGAGGAGTTCGGACTCTTGAAGGGAATACGTCTGGAGGGGATTATCCGAGAGTAATCCGTTAGAGGAATCCAACTGAGGGAGAAGTCCGAAAGAAGTTCGACTTCTAGAGAAGTTTGGCCGAAGGAAAAGTTCGGAACTAGTTCGACTCCCGTAGGCATCCGACTGGAGGAGTGCGGAGGAAGTTCGGCTCCCGTAGGAATCCGACTGCAGGAGCAATCCGGAAGGAGTTTGGCTCCCGTAGATGTCCGACTGAAGGAGAAGCTCGGAAGGAGTTCGACTCCCGTAGGGATCCGACTGGAGAAGTACGGAGGGAGTTCGGCTCTCGTAGGAATCCGACTGCAGGAGCAATCCAAAAGGAGTTCGGCTCCCATAGGCGTCCGACTGGAGGAGAAACTCGGAAGGAGTTCAGCTTCTGTAGACGTCCGACTGAAGAAGTGCGGAGAGAGTTCGACTCCCGTAGACGTCCGATTGAAGGAGTGCGGAGGGAGTTCGGCTCTCGTAGGAGTCCGACCGCAGGAGCAATCCGGAAGAAGTTCGGCTCCCCCAGGCGTCCGACTAGAGCTCGGCCGCTGAGAAGTTCGGCCGGCTGAAGAGATTTAACTGGGACTCGACCGTCGGAAAGTTCGGCCAGCTGAAGGAGTTCGGCTAAGGTTTGGCCGTTGAAACTCTTCCGTGATCAACGATTGCATTGGGCTAAGGCATCAGGCTAGACTTCGGTAGGAGCGGGGCTTATCCCCAATAATAGTCCCCTCCCACTCTCGAGTTCGAAAAATGAAGGAAGAGAGTATAAAAAAGACGACTGCCGAAGTCCTCTTCAGGACTCTGCGCCAGTTCAGGTTGAAGCTCGGGGAAGATCTTATCTCCAGCCAAGATTGACGTTAAAGTTGAGGCTCGAGGGGATCCCGTCTCTAGCCGAGGTCCAAAGAGACCTTGCCTATTGTTGACATTGCAGTTGAAGCTTGTGGGAGATCTTATCTCCAGCCGAAATTGAAGAAGATCTTCTCTCTTGCTGACGAAGACGTCAAAGCTCGGGGGAGATCCTATCTCCAGCCGAGGTTGAAGTTGAAATCGAGGCTCGGGGAAGATCTTGTCTTCAGCCGAGGTTGAAGAAGATCTCATCCCCTATTGATGAAGACGTTGAAGCTCGGGGGAGGTCCTATTTCCAACGGTCGAGATTGAAGGTGGAGCTAGAGGGAGGTCTTATCTCCGACCGTCGAGGTTGAAGGTAGAGCTCAGGAGAGATCTTATCTCCAGCGGTCGAGGTCGAACGTGGAGCTCAGGGGAGATCTTATCTCCAGCAGCCAAGGTTGAAGAAGATCTTATCTCCTACTGACATAGACTCTGAAGCTCGGAGAGATCTTATCTCCAGCAGCCAAGGTTGAAGGAGATCTTGTCTCCTTTGACGTAGACTCTGGAGCTTGGAGGAGATCTTATCTCCAGCGACTGAGATTGAAGGAAATTTCATCTCCTGCCGACGTAGACTCTGGAGCTCGGAGGAGATCTTATCTCCAGCAGCCGAAGTCAAAGGTGGAGCTCGGAAGAGATCTTGTCTCCAGCAGCTGAGGTTGAAGAAGATCTTATCTCCTCCGACGTAGACTCTGAAGCTCGGAGGAGATCTTATCTCCAACGATCGAGGTCGAAGGTGGAGCTCGGAGGAGATCTTATCTCCAGCAGCCGAGGTTGAAGGAGATCTCATCTCCTATGGCGTAGAAGCGGGGGAAATCTTATCTCCAGCAGCCGAGATTGAAGGAGATTTTATCTCCTACTGACGTAGAAGCTCGGGGGAGATCTTATCTCCAGCGGCTGCGGTCGACCGTGGAGCTCGGAGAAATCTTATCTCCAGCAGCCAAGGTTGAAGGAGATCTTATCTCCTACGATGTAGACTCTGGAGCTCGGAGGAGATCTTATCTCAGCACCCGGTTGAAGAAGATTTCTCTTGTTGACGTAGACTCTGGAGCTCGGGAAGATCTTATCTCCAACAGTCGAGGTTGAAGGTGGAGCTCGGGAGATCTTATCTCCAGCAGTCGAGGTTGAAGGAGATCTTATCTCCTACCGACGTAGACTCTGAAGCTCGGAAGGAGATCTTATCTCCAACGGCCGAGGTTCGAAGGTGGAAGCTCGGGGGAGATCTTATCTCTAGCAGCCGAGGTTGAAGGAGATCTTATCTCCTGTTGTAGACTCTAGAAGCTCGGGGAGATCTTATCTTCCAGCAGTCGAGGTTGAAGGAGATTTTATCTCCTGACGTGAAGCTGAGGAGATCTTATCTCTAACCGAGATTCGACTTGGACGCTCGGAGGAGATCTTATCTCCGACAGTCGAGGTTGAAGAAGATCTCATCTCCTATTAATGTAGATGCTCGGAGGAGATCTTATCTCCAGCGCTTGAGATTGAACGTGGAGCTCGAGGGAGATCTTATCTCCAGTAGTCGAGGTTGAAGGAGATCTTCATCTCCTGCCGACGTAGACTCTGGAGCTCGAAGGAGATCTTATCTCCAGCAGTCGAGGTTGAAGATAGAGCTCGAAGAGATCTTATCTCCAAGCCGAGGTTGAAGGAGATCTTATCTCCTGTCGACGTAAACTCTGGAGCTCGAGGAGATCTTATCTCCCAGTCGAGGTTGAAGAAGATTTTATCTCCTAAGGTGGAGGCTCGGAAAGATCTTATCTCCAGCAACCGAGGTTGAAGGTGGAGCTCAGGAGAGATCTTATCTCCAGCAGAGGTTGAGGTGGAGCTCGAGGGAGATCTTATCTCTAGCAGCCGAGGTTGAAGAAGATCTATCTCCTGCCGACGTAGACTCTGGAAATCGGAGGAGATCTTATCTCCAGCAACCGCAGTTGAAGGAGATCTCTCTCCTCGACGTAGACTCTAGAGCTCGGGAAAATCTATCTCCGGCAGCCGAGGTCAAAGGTGGAGCTCGGAGGAGATCTTATCTCCAGCGGCCGAGGTTGAAGGAGATCTTGTCTCCTGTTGACGTAGACTCTGAAGTTCGAAGGAGATCTTATTTCCAGCGGTCGAGGTCAAAGATGAAGCTCGAAGGAGATCTTATCTCCGGCAGCGAGATCAAAGATGGAGCTCGGAGAAGATTTTATCTCCAACGGCCGAGGTCAAAGATGGAGGCTCGGGGGAGATTTTATCTTTAGCGGTCGAGGTCGAACGTGGAGCTCGAGGGAGATCTTATTTCCGACAGTCGAGGTCAAAGATAAAGCTCGGAGGAGATCTTATCTCCAGCGGTCGAGGTCAAAGGTGGAACTCGGAGGAGATCTTATCTCCAACAGCCGAAGTTAAAGAAGATCTCATCTCCTATTGGCGTAGAAGCTCGGGGGAGATCTTATCTCCAACAGCCGAGATTGAACAAGATTTTATCTCCTGCCGACGTGGAAGCTCGGGGGAGATCTTATCTCCAGCGGTCGAGGTCGAAAGTGGAGCTCGGGGAAGATCTTATCTCCAGCAGTTGAGGTTGAAGGAGATCTTATCTCTTACAGACGTAGACTCTGAAGCTCGGGGGAGATCTTATCTCCAGCGATCGAGATTGGAAGCTCGGGGAAGATTTCATCTCCTGCCGACGTTAGACTCTGGAGCTCGGAGGAGATCTTATCTCCAACTACCGAGGTCAAAGATCTTATCTCCTACCGGAGCTCGAGAGGGAGATCTTATCTTCCAACAGCCGAGGTTGAAGGAGATCTCATCTCCTGCAGTTGTCGGGCACAATGGAGCCATTGTCGAAGCCTTTCCTCTCGCTCTATCTAGAATGAACGAGGCCTTCGACTTTGCTCACGTTAGAACGAGGTTCTCCTCCTATTTCTAACAGGACTGTAGGGGCACATAAGGGACCGTTGTCAGGGCCTCTCCTTCCATCTCGTCTAAAATGAATGAGATCTTCGACTTTGCTCTACGTTAGGATGAGGTTCTCCTTCTATTTCCTAACGGACTGTGAGGGCACATAAGGGCCATTATCAGGGCCTCTTCCTCCATCTCATCTAAAATGAACGAGGCCTTCGACTTTGCTCGCATTAGGACGAGGTTCTCCTTCTGTTCCTAATAGACTATGGAGGCACATAAGAGCCGTTGTTGAGGCCTCTCCCTCCATCTCGTCTAAAATAAACGAGGCCTTCGACTTGCTCATGTTAGGACGAGGTTCACCTCCTGTTCCTAACATGGCCACTATTATTTGCTTCTTCTCTATCATCAGGTAGTTTTTGCACTGAGAAACAATAATGTTGAAATTGAGGAGTCTTATTGAAGAAAAATTACCGACAATACATTCTCGGATTCTCCGAGTCTTAAGGTCATGGAAGCATTATTCCTCCGAGCTTTTCAGATGGTAAGTCCCGGACCTGACGACCTCCTCTATTTTGTGCTGGCATTCTCAATTTGGAGCAAGCTTCTCTTGACTTTGATCTTGGGAGATGATAGCCCGCCGAAGCATCAAGCCCCTAGAGATAGCATCGATGATGCCGGGAGGCGGCCGATCTCCTTATTGTTCCTCCCTCATTTGATGGTTCTAGCTGCGGTAGCGCTATTAGCTTGCTTCAGGCCGGCGTACGTGGAACATTGAGGGGGGCGTAGTTGAGAAACCTTCTGAGGGGAGGACTTCTTCGCGCCCTTCTGTCGGGACTTCCTTGATGACGAGCTCGAGAAGGAGTTCGGGCTCGCTTGCGCTCTGGAGGAGGGTCCGTGAGCGTGGTCAAGCTTCATTCGACCCTCCTGTAAAACCTCCTGGGAGAGAACTTCATGTCCTTTTGTCGGAGCTTCCTCGATGACGAGCTCGAGAAGGAATTCAGCCTCGCTTGCACTCGAGGGGAGCCCGTGAGCGTGGCCGAGCTTCATTTGGCCCTTCTGGGAAACCTCCTAGGGAAGAACTTCGTGCCCTTTTGTCGAAGCTTTCTTGACGACGAGCTCGAGGAAGAGTACAGCCTCACTTGCACTCGGAGGGAGCCCGTGAGCATGGCCGAGCTTCATTCGGTCCTCCTGGGAAACCCCTCGGGGGAGAACTTCTGCTCTCTGTTTCTCTTCCGAAGGAGAATCATGATTCGAATGCGGATCCTCTGCTCTATTTCTCCTTCTTAAGGGCGACGGATATGCTAGGCCAAATGCTCTTCCTTGGGATCGATTCCCAACATCCTGATGGCGGATTTTCTGATGGAGTCGCTGTCCGGGGCTGCCGCACGACCTACACTATCTCGGTGAGACCCTGAACCCGCTGCTTCAGTAGGTTGAACTGCTCCGAATCTACCATGACCGTCGGTGGAGGTGGAGGTTGAAGTACCGGTGATGGAGCAGGAGTGGATGGATTTAGCTCAGATCTGGCGGTAGACGCGGTAGATCTCCGAGTAGTCGTCTTCTTTTGAGGCATTTCTTAGGATTAAATAAGAGGGTGGAGACGAATCTTGGAGGAGAAGGTCGGTAGGATCAGCTGAGCACTCCTTTAAGAATAAGGGTACCTCAGAGACAGAGGCTCTTTCTCTAGCGCCAATTCTGTTGGTGCAGAATCTGATCGACGTCGGGACGAGCTGGAGTGGAAGCGGACAAGATCGCCGTCGGTGACCTGCAAAACAAAGTTCCATCCAAAGTCGGTGGTGGTGGCTCCGACGGGACCCTCCGACGATCAAGTCAGCTCTTTTGACCAACAAAAATGGAGTGCTCAAACGAGAGCTCGACGGAATTTCGAAAAGGAGAAGAGAGCTTAGAGCTTAAAGAAAACGTATCTGGAGGGTTCCTTTTTATGGGCGAAACTTGATTGATAGTGACAGCTGCAGCTATCTAGCAGCGAACCGCTCGAGGCCTGATGGAGATCGGTACAGAGAGGAAGGTGTCGTCAGGCTGATGGTGACAGCCATACCGTCCGGTAGCATTGCCTGTGGCAGACTGATGGCGACCGTTCGTCGAGATTTAATAGCCGTAGCTCTGAGAAAGCAGACATTGGTTGGTGGACTTCGGCATATATCAATTTCAGAGGTGTTCGGACTCCTAAAGAGAATACGTCTGAAGGAAATTATCCGGAAGCAATCCGTTGGAAGAATCCGACTGAGGAAGAAGTCCGAAAAAAGTTCGGCTCCTAGAGGAGTTTGGCCGAAGGGAAAGTTTGGAAGTAGTTCGACTCCCATAGGCATTCAATTGGAGGAATGCAGAGGGAGTTCGGCTTCCGTAGAAGTCCGACTGCAGGAGCAATCCGAAAGAAGTTCGACTTCCGTAGACGTCCGACTGGAGGAGAAGCTCGGAAGAAATTCGGCTCCCATAAATGTCCGACTGGAGGAGTGCAAAGGAAGTTCGGCTCTCGTAGAAGTCTGACTGCAGGAGCAATCTGGAAGAAATCCGGCTTCCGTAGGCATCCGACTGAAGAAAAAACTCAGAAGGAATTCGACTCCCGTAGACGTCCGACTAAAGAAGTGCGGTGGAAGTTCGGCTCCCGTAGACGTCCAACTGAAGAAGTACGAAGAAAGTTCGACTCTCGTAGGAGTCCGACCGAAGCAGCAATCCGAAAGAAGTTCGACTTTCGTAGGCGTCCGGCTAAAACTCGGCTACTAAAAAGTTCGGCCGACTGAAAGGATTTGGTTGAAACTCGACGGCTGAAAAATTCGACCGACTGAAAGAGTTTGACTAAGGTTTGGCTGCCGAAGCTCTTCCATGATCACCAATTGCATTGGGCTAAGACATCAGACTGGAGTGAGACTTATCCCCAACAAGTCTCTTACCAAACACCGTAACACTTAAGTATTTAACTAAATGTTCTAGTACCAGAAAGTAAGACTTCTGGATAATTACTTCTACAATTCTAGCCATGCAGTAAGTACTAACAAAATCTTACTAGGACTTCTCTCTGCGCATATTGACCGACTAAATCATTTACTTGCATATGCCGGTGACTCCATAAACATAATTACTCCGTTAAGGGGAAAACAAGATTCAACTATAGTTACATGAATTACTGAGACGTTCCTGATTATCGTATCAAAATTAAAGAGTTCCGCCAATAGTTCAGGCATCGTCATCAGGATCGAAATCAAGAATCACAGGAACTGTAAAAAGAATCCTTTTTTTATCATAAATGGATCAAAAAGGGGATACCTTGTGAAGACTCTCCGGCCAGGGGACGGGGTAACGGTACCCTTGGGGCGGGGGGATGAGGCAGAGAAGGGACTCCCCGGGCGGAGGGCAGTGGCGCTCGCGGTATAGGTTCATGTGGCGGCTGAGCTGGCTGTTGCGGCGGGGGTCCTCGCAGGGCATGTAGTCCACCTCCTCGGCGGCGCAGGCGTCGATGACGGCACAGTGGCCGCCAGAGGCGGGGGGACCGTCGAGGAGGGCGATGAGGCGGTCTCGCTGGCGGGGATCGGATGAGGAGGAGGAACGGGCGAGGGCGCGGCGGCCGGAGGCGGCGAGGGAGTCGCCAAGGGAGGTGAATACAAGGACGAAGAAGACGAGCACGGCGGCGAAGAAGGAGGCGGAGACGAGGTCCAGGAGGGTCCACTGCCGCCCCAGGCCGCCGCGCCTCGACGGCGGAAGGTTCACGTGCCCCATGCCCTCCCCCCTCCCCGGATCGGACCAAGAGAGATCTCTGATCCCGAGCAAGGATGGAGAGAACGTGACGGGTTCTGGAAGCTTTCCTTCTTCCTTGTTTCTTCTTCTTTCTTCGTAGTGGGAGCGAGAGGGGGATGGGGTTTTGAGATCTGAGTGAAGGGGTGTATGGGAGTGAGATCAGCGCATCATGTAACCGGTTGCTCGTCAGCCCGGGGAGGGGATGGGAAGTGGAGCCGTGGAGGAGCGGTTATCATTGTGCCTGCTTTGATGGAAGTCACACTCGCTTGAACACTGGATTGAGGTTTCCAGCCTGATTTCTTGGACTAGGTCCATGTTTATATGTTTGTTTATTTATATTTTAAAATATTTTTTTTATGAATAAATCAAGATTTTGACATTTCATATCTGAAGAGTGAATTTGCCTATTTCATCGGTATCTATCTAATTTTTATTTGACATCCCCGCATCTAATTAATTTTAAAAATTTATTATATTATTTTTAAAAATATTTTATTTTTTTATTTTTATTTATTTGTACCGTTGGATTAAATATGAATCATTTAGGTGTATGGCTGATGTAGTAAATATTTTAAAGATAAAAATTATTTTTGAGGACGGGGGAAGTGCTGGGTAAACGGAGGAGCCGCACGGGCACCGGGAGTTGGGGAGGAGGGGGGAAGGGGCGGGGGGCGGTGATGGTGGCGGCGGCATGGAGAAGCCGTGGGGGAGGAGGGCAAGGGGTGGGGGGTCGGAGGCGGTGGCGTGGAGAAGTCACAGGCCGCGGATGCAGGGGACGTCGGGGGTGGGGGATGCGGTGGCACGGAGAAGCCACGGGCTGCTGGGGGAGGGGTCCACAGTGTCGGGGATAGGTGCAGAGCAGCCGCGACCACCGGGGCGGGGGGTTTGGGGGGCTCAGAGCGGCGGCGGACAACCGGCAGGGAGAGCCATGTGCGAAACCGAGAGCAGAGGAGGCACGAGCTGCCGGGGGTTTAGGGGGCGTTGGTGGCGCGGAGGAGGTGCAGCCGTGAGTTGGGGAGGGGGGTGGCGGGGGGTGCATGCAGAGGAGCGGAGGAGGCATGCGGGGGCCTAGGTGGTGGCGCGGGGGGTCGTCGTTGGGGTGTGGAGCACGGTGGCGCTGCGGGTGGCGCCGGGGGCCGGAGAGGTGAGGGCGTTGGGCGTGATGAATCCACGGTAGAGGAAGAAGAAAAGAGAGGAAAAAGACCGCCAGGAAAAGAGGAGGTGGCGGCGGCATGGATAGGGAGGCGGCACGGTCGCGGGAGGCGAGGGGTGGGTGAAGACCACCGGGGAGGGGGCAGCGCGGGAGTGGTACAGGCGGGGGGGTGGGTGGAGACCGCCGGGGATGGGAGAGGGGGCGGCGCGAGGGTGGGACCGGTGGGAAGGGGGGCGGTGCGGCATGGACAGGAAGGCGGCACGGTCACCGGAGGTGGGGGGGCGCGAAGACTGCCGAGGAGGGAGATGCGCGTGGTGCCGTGGTGGGACGGATGGAAGAAAGAAAAAATAAATTTTACTAAAATATATTTTTTATAATAAAATATTATAAAAAATACTGTAGCAGAATCCCTAATTTTACGGTGCGGGAACCAAAAATTAGCCCTTCCATGTTACATCTACCGTGGCACAGGAGAGAAGAGAATGTGTGGTATACTGAAATATGAATAAATTAAAATTTTGATTTTTGATATCTTAAAAAGAAATTTAGCGCTTTTATTGGTGCATGTCTAATTTTTATTTGACCAATTTTGTGGGTCTGGAGTCAAAAGTTAGCCCTTTTGTATCGAGCATGGCGTATGACAAAAGAGAATTGGTGATACACTAATACATGAATAAATCAAAATTTTAACTTTTCATATCCTAAAAGAAATTTGGCTCTTTTATTAGCATCTGCATAATTTTTATTTGACAACTTTTTTTAGATTTATTTTATTTTTTTTGACTAATTTTATAATATCAAATTAAAAATTAGTAGCGATGAAAATAGTATAAATATTATCCGTCCGATCAATTTTTGTATCCAAATTAATTTAGATATAGATAGAAATTTGAGGATCTGACTAATATCCGTATTTATATCCATATTCATCAAAAAAAAAAGAATATGGATATGGATAAATAATTATTCGATCCGCATCCGAATATCCGAATCTATATATAATTCTATATGATTTTATATAGTACTTATTAATTTTTTTAAAAAATATACAATCATATAAATATATGATTAATTTGATTTATCATTCATTTAGTAATATCTTTGATTCTATAGTCATAAAATTTAATTATCTAAATTATATTCATAATTATATCCATACTTTTAGTATCTGAATTATATTCATATCCATTTAAAATAAATATAAATATAAATTTTTATATTCAATAATATCCATATCCATATCTGTATTTATCAGATAAAATAAATATAAATATGAATATGCTAGTATCCAATCCGTATTCGATCTAATTTCAACCCTAAAAATTAGTCCTTCATTTTTTGCATCATTTATGAAAGAAGAGAATAGAAGGTATATTGATATAAATCATCAATTCTTTTATCACCTGCTATTTTAAAGGGGTTTTTGTGTGTGTGTGTGCACACATGCGTGTAAAAAATATTACACCCCCTAAAATATTTTATATTTTCTTTTTCATCTAGATTTGTAATTTTTTTTGCTTTCTTTTATCATTAATCTACTGGTGCTTTTTGTCAATTCTGTTATTTTGTTGGAGCTTATATTTTTTTTCTTCAATTATCTTTCAATCATACAATTTTTTTTCAACATATTTAGTTATGCAAGATAATTGAATGCAAAGCAATGAATAATCACAATATTTATTTTATACTAAAGTTTGACATATACAACACATACGAGCATAGATAAACAAATACGCAAGCATATTTTCTCACATCACTCAAGAAGTTTCTTTTAATAAAAGAATACATATCTAACAAAATATGTGAAAATGAATATTGAATATATTCTATTGCCTAAGATAGAATAATGTTCTAGAAGCATCACCAAAATGCATTAACCTATAATTAAGTACTTCATATCAATGATAAAGTATTTGTTTTAAGATGACAATACGCTAACAAAGTTCTTGATTGAAGATTTGCAGTTTGGCATTAGTTGTGTTGGTGCAGAATCTAGTTGATGCTGGATTGAGTTAGAGTTGAGGAAGAAGAGGTCGTCATCGGTGATCTGCAAAATAAAGTTTCATCCGAAGTTAATGATGGTGGCTCCAAAAGGATTCTTCGATGATCAAGTCAGCTCTTCTGACCAACAGAAATGGAGTGCTCAGAAAAAAATTCAGCAGAGTTTCGGAAAGAAGAAAAGAGCTTAGAGAAAATATATCTGGAGGATTCCTTTTTATAGATGGAGCCTATAACAGATTGATAGTGATAGCCATAATCGTTCGATCGTGGATCGCTTAGAGCCACATAAAATTTATTATGGAGAGAGGTATCATCCGTAGTAGACTGATAATGACAGTCGTAACCATCCGATAGTGGGATCGTCTGTAGTAGACTGATAATGATAGTCGTAATTATTCGATAGTGGGGTCACCTATAGTAGACTGATAATGACAGTCGTAACCGTCCGGTAGTGAGTCGTTCGAAGCCACGTAGAGTTTGCTATGGAAAGAGATGTCCATTATCGTGATGTATCCATTCGTTGAGATTTAATAGTCGAAGTTCAGAGAAAATGGGCATTAGTTGGTAAAGAGCTTTGACATATATCAATTTCAGAGAAATTTGGACTTCTAAAAAAAATATGGCTAGAGAAGATCATTCGAAAGAAATACTACTTAAAATCTAGAAGTAATCCACTGAAGAAATCCAAATGGAGTTTGACTGATAAAGAAGTCCAAAAGGAGTTCGACTTTTGGAGGAATCCGACTGAAGGAGAGGTTCAGAAGGAGTTTGGCTCCTAGAAAAATTCAACTGAATGAGAGGTCTGGAAGAAGTTCGGCTCTTGAAGGAATTCGACTGAAAGAGAAGTCCGAAAAAAGTTCGATTGCTGGAGAAATCCAACTGAAGAGGTTCAACCACTGGAGGAGTTCGGTCGCTAGAGGAATCCAACTGAAGGAGAAGTTCTGAAGGAGTTCGACTGCTGAAGAAATTCGACTGAAGGAATTCGACCATTGGAGGTAGAATTTTCGATCGAAGCTCTTCCATGATTATCAATTATATTAGGTTAAGCATCAGACTGGACTTCGACGGGAGCGGATTTATTTTCAACACTAATCCTCCTACTTTTGAGTTCAAAATTCGAAGAAAGAAAGTATAAAAAAGACGACTATCGAAGTTCATTTTCGAGCTTTGCATCCGTTGAGGTTGAAGCTCGGAGGAGATCTTATCTTCTGTTGAAGTTGAAGCTCGAAAGAGATCTTATCTTCAATTGAAGTTGAAGCTCAAAAGAGATCTTATCTTCCATAGAGGTTAAGAGAGATCTTATCTTCTTTTAAAGTTGAAGCTCGGAGGAGATCTTATCTCCAACCGAGGTTGAAGCCTGGAGGAGATCTCATCTTCAGCCAAGATTGAAGAAAATCTTATCTCCTATTGAAGTTGAAGCTCGGAGGAGATCTTATCTCCCATTGAGGTTGAGAGAGATCTTATCTTCTTTTGAAGTTGAAGCTCGGGGGAGATCTTATCTCCAACTGAGGTTGAAACTTGGGGGAGATCTTATCTCCTGTTAAGGTTGAAGCTCAGAGAAGATCTTATCTCCATCCGAGATTGAAAGAGATCATATCTTCTTTTGAAGTTGAAGCTCGAGAGAGATTTTATCTTCAGTCAATGTTGAAATCCGAAAAAGATCTTATCTTCAATCGAGGTTGAAGGTGAAGGAAAATTCTGATTTTTCGAACCAGGTTCGTTCAGATTTGATCAGATCAAGAGATATATTTCAAAAATTTTTCTCTTTGATCCTAATCAGATCTGAGATGTTTTAGATCTAATTATTATTATTTTAGAAATAAAATAAAATCTAGATAAATTAAATTAAATTAAATTTATCTTGATATGGGTAATCCTATTATCCGTTGATGATCCTATATGCAGCGGAAGGTTCTGGATCTAGCCACGCAAGTACCTGGCCTCTACTAATATTCACTCAGACTGGATCTAGAGATTCTCTTCTTCTCTATCACGTCTCCAAAAATTAGATCTAGATCTGATCTGGAGGATCTTCAAAACTTCTTTTGAAGGTCAGCAGTTGTCCTTTGCAGCAGCGCAGCCTTCTAGCTTTCAGTCGCCTTTCTTTGATCTGGATCTGCACCAACCAAGATCCAAAACCCTTTTGGACGTGGAGAGGAGAGGGAGAAGGTGGATTTGGCATGGAGGAAGAGGGGAGAGGCAGCCTTGGGCGTGGAAAATTGTGATTCCTTTCAATCACTTCCAATCATAATCTGGGTTGGGCGCAGGGTCTTATTTATAGACTATCTGTGATCCAACTTCTCTTCTTCCCAACCAATCACAACTCTTTATGAAATCAGATCTAAATTTGATTGATGAGAATAGAGTCCCCTAGATTCCTCCTTAGAGGGCGCATCCAAAAAGGAGATGGAGTCCCTGTCCAACAGGGACTCCTAGGCGCCTCCAACTTGGGCACACGCCAAGGGTGGCGTGCACCCTCTTCCTTGCCAGGTTCTGGCAGGGGGACAGGCCCCCACCAGCTCTCCAATAGGTGCATGACATGTGGTCAAAAGTCAAAGTGTCAATGGTCAACATTTGACCAGTCAAAGGTAGACTTTTGACCAAAGTCAAAGAACAAGAAATGGCAGGTGACCAAAAATGGCAGGTAATGTCTTACAAAATAAGACAACCTTTTCTGACTTGGACAACCTCCAGTCAGACCATATGAAGGCCTCTGATTGAGCACAAACTCCTTTGGCTCAGTCAGGACAACTTATTTATGATAGTAAAAGAAGAACGTTAGGTTCAATCGAGTGCTAGCACGATTTTCTTGAACCTAATTGAATCTCATTCAGATCAATTGAACTGGATCAGTTCAATTGATGATCACCAGATTCAAACCCTTATTTGTGTGACCCAGTTAGGTTCAGTTCTGTATGGTAATGGGATATGTCATGATCTCTATCATCGACATTCATCGAAACTCCTTTCGATGGATCAGAACTCTTCTGATTCGAACAGCTAGAATGATCGATCATCTAAATCATTCTAATTGCTCCCAAAATCCATCAGTGACACCTAGCAGTATATGGTGGCAACCCATCAGAGCTGAATGCGAACCTCTTGGTGCAGCTACCTGTGTGATTAAGTTCTTCTATCTTGAGCCCCGATCAGATTAGGGTTAAGGTAAACTCGTCAAACCCTAGTTTCTGTCATATGATGTAATCATTCGATTCGAGTCCGATGTGAAAATCTAAATAGAAACTCTTTCTATTATTTCACTCTGCCATGGCCATGGACTTCTGGAACTTGATTCTCATGATTCATCATAGGGCTGCTCCTCTACCACCGAGGTAGATAGATTCCATCTTGATGCAATCCAGTTCCTACAATGAACATGCTATAGCCAACATACACCTCAGGGTTTCCATATGGCTAGGAGACCGAGTAATGGTGTAGTCAAACTATAACACCCTCAAGGTGAACTGCCGATGCACCTCAGGTCAAAGAACCAGACACACTACTGCAGCATCGAGTCAGTCATTGACGAGAAGGTAGACTTCCTAATGACTACTCGAGGTGGTCACGCTCAGTGCCCTCGTTCTCTAACGAGTACCTGTACTCTCGCTCCGGTGTCTCCACACCGTAGACTCAAGACTCATCTACTAAAGAGAAGCGATTGTACACCAACCTTTCGGATCAATCACCATCCTTGTGATGATCCTATGGTCGAGAGCATTTTATGAGTTAACAATGATTATTCATGTCTTAAATTTTCAACTCTTGAAAATATGAATTATTATTACCATTAACTCAAAGGATGTATCACAGACACTAAATACACATATGTGATAGAAAATAACCCATTTTATTGATTATAGTTAAAATTATAATTTTATCCTCAGAAGTGTATTATAAGTGTTAGCCAATTCTGGCTTCTAGGGCATATATATCTAACAGAAGAAGATCCTATCTCCTGTTGAAGTTGAAGCTTGAGGAAGATCTTATCTCCCATTGAGATTGAGAGAAATCTTATCTTCTTTTAAAGTTGAAGCTCGGATGAGATCTTATCTCCAATCGAGGTTGAAACTCAGGAAAGATCTTATCTCCTATTGAGGTTGAAGAATATCTCATCTTCTATTGAGGTTAAAGCTCGGGAAAAATCTTATCTCCAACCAAGATTGAAGGAGATCCTATCTTTTGTTGAAGTTGAAGCTCAGGAGAGATCTTATCTCTAGCCGAGGTTGAAAAAGATCTTATCTTCTTTTAAAAGTTAAAGCTCGAAAGAGATCTTATCTTCTGTTGAGATTGAAGCTCGGGGGAGATCTTATCTTCGATTGAGGTTGAAGGAGATCCTATCTCTTGTTGAAGTTAAAGCTCGGAAGAGATCTTATCTCTAGCCGAGGTTGAAAGAGATCTTATCTTCTTTTGAAGTTAAAGCTTGAGAAAGATCTTATCTCCAGCCGAGTTGAAGGTTGAGGAGATCTTATCTCTAATTGAGAAGAAAGATCTCATCTCTATTGAAGTTGAAGTCGAGAAGATCTTATCTCCAAAGTTCGGAAGAAGATCTTATCTCCAGCTGAGGTTGAAGGAGATTCTATCTCCTGTTGAAGTTGAAGCTTGAGGAAGATCTTATCTCCCATTGAGGTTGAGAGAGATCTTATCTTCTTTTGAAGTTAAAGCTCGGGGGAGATCTTATCTTCAACTGAGGTTGAAACTTGGGAGAGATCTTATCTTCTATTGAGATTGAAGGAAATCTTATCTCCTGTTGAGGTTGAAGCTCAGGAAAGATCTTATCTCCGACCAAAGTTGAAGAAGATCCTATCTTTTATTGAAGTTGAAGCTCAGAGGAGATCTTTTCTCCAGTCGAGGTTAAAAGAGATCTTATCTTCTCTTAAAGTTGAAGCTCAAGGAAGATCTTATCTCCAGTCGAGGTTGAAGCTCGGAGAAGATCGTATCTCCAATCGAGGTTGAAGAAGATCTTATCTCCTATTGAGATTGAAACTTGGAGAAGATCTTATCTCCAACCGAGTCGGAGCCTCTCTTCTCATCTTGTCTAAAATGAACGAGGCCTTCGATTTTGTTCACGTTAGGATGAGGTTCTCCTCCTATTCCTAACGGACTGTAGGAGCACATAAGGGCCGTTATCGGGGCCTCTCTCCTCCTATCTTAAATATCCGAAGGTTTTTGACTTACTCATGTTATGACGAGGTTCTTCTCCTATTTTAAATAACCAAAGGTCTTCGACTTGCTCATGTAAGGATGAGGTTCTCCTCCTATCTTAAATAACCGAAGGTCTTTGACTTGCTCATGTTAGGACGAGGTTCTCCTCCTGTTCCTAACATGGCCACTTTTGATTGCTTCTTTCATTCTAAGATTTTTTGAATTTTAAGATCATAGGAGCGTTGTTCCTTCGAGCTCCTTCAAATGATAAGTTTTAGATCGGACGACCTTCTCTATTTCATACGGGCCTTTTCAATTTAGGGCAAGCTTCCCCTGACTTCGAGGTTGAGAGATGATGGGTCATCGAAGTACTAAATCCCTTAGAGATAGTATTGATGATGTCGAGAGGTGGTCGATCTCCTTATTATTCCTCCCTTATTGATGGTACTGACTGCGGCAGTGCCCTTGGCTGATCTTCTTTTATTTCAGACCGGCATCTGAGGAATCGACCCAGCCGGCCTCTTCTGATGAGCTCCTCGATCTCATCTTGGAGCTGAATACATTCTTCAGTATCATGCCCATGATCATGATGATACAAACAGTACTTGCTTCGATTGTCTTATTTGGAAGAGATCGTAATTCTTCTGATCTTGGTAGTTGATTTTTAATTTCCATCAGAACTTAAGTTTTAGAAGCATTAAGGGGGGCATAGTTGTGAAACCTTCTGGAGAGAAAATTTTTTCGTGCCCTTCTATCGAAGCTTCTTTGACGACGAGCTTAAAGAGAAGTTCGGACTTGCTTGCGCTCGAAGGGAGTCCGTGAGTGCGATCGAACTTTATTCGGCCCTTCATCAGGAGTCTATTAGACTCGTCCGTCCGCCACTCTCCTGCGGCTTCCTCATCCTTCAACTTAAAAGCTTCTTCCACTCGGGCATATCTTTTAGCTCGAGCTAGCAGATCAACAAAATTCTTGGGGTACTCCTCTAGGAATAATAATAAATTATTCTTCTAAAGGCTACTCTTGAGTGTGGCCATTGCAACAGACTGATCCAAGTTTCGAACCTCCAATGCAGTAGTATTAAACCGGATGACATAAGCTTGGATAGATTCTTCCTCCTTCTGCTTGATATTCATTAGAAAATTCGAATCTCGGTAGGGACGCCGACTGCTAACAAAATGAGCCATAAAATGATGACTCATCTGATCAAAGGAGAAGATCGTACTTGGTTTTAATGTCGACTATCAGTTTTTTGCTACTCTCTTTAAGGTAGACGAAAAAGTTCGACATAAGATTGCATCTGGTGCGCCATGGAGTAGCATCATGGTCTGAAAGACCTCTAGGTGATCGACCGGATCAGAGGTTCCATCGTAGCTTTCAAATTAGAAAAGCTTGAAGTTCGATGGAATGAGCTCTTGTATAATTTGGAGAGAGAAAGGAGGATCGATGCGGATGCCATCATGATGAGCCGGAGCGACGTGATGGAGTTTCTCAATCCGTCGGTCCATCTTTCATAGTTTTTGATCGAGGACGTCATCTCAATCATAGATCTTGGAAGACTTCCGACTGTAGATGGGGAAGGTCTCTTTCGGAGAAGAATTATAATCCGAACAAGGATCCTCTGCTCTCTATTTTTTCTTTCCAAGAGCGATGGGTATGCTAACCCAAGTGCTCCTCCTTGGAACTGGTTCCTGATATTCCGATGGCAGATTTTCTGATGGAACTGCCATCGAGGGCTGCCACATGGCCTGCATCATTTCGATGAGGCCCTGAACCTGCTGCATCAGTAGGTTAAACTACTCCGGATCTGCCACGATCGTCGGTGGAGGAGAAGGTTGAAGCGCCGATGATGGAGCAGGAATGGATGGATCTGGCTCAGATCTGATGGTTAAAGCAGTAGATCTTTGGATAGTCATCTTTTTGGGGGGCATTTTTTGAGATTGAGGAAGAGGATGGAGATGAACCTTGAAGAAGAAGATCCACGGGGTCGACTGAGCACTCCTTTAAGAACAAGGATACCTCAGGAATAGAGAACCGTTCCTTTAGCGCCAATCCTGTTGGTGCAGAATCTGATTGACGTCGGATCGAGCTGGAGTTGAGGAAGAAGAGGTTGCCGTCGGTGATCTGCAAAATAAAATTTCATCCGAAGTCAGTAGTGGTGGCTTCGGCAAGACCCTTCAACGATCAAGTTAGCTCTTTTGGTCAACAAAAATGGAGTACTCAAAAAAAAATTCAGCAGAGTTTTGAGAAGGAGAAGAGAGCTTAGAGAAAACATATTTGGAGGATCCCTTTTTATAGACGGAGCCTGTAATAGATTGATAGTGATAGTCATAACCGTCCAATTATGGATCGCTCAAAATCACGTGAAATTTATTATGAAGAGAGGTGTCGTCCGTAGCAGACTGATAATGATAGTCGTAACCGTCCGGTAGTGGGGTCGCTTGTAGCAGACTGATAATGACAGTCGTAACCGTCTGATAATAGGATCATCTATAACAGACTGATAATGACAGTCGTAACCATCTGGTAGTGGACCGCTCGGAGCCACGTGGAGTTTGTTATGGAGAGAGATGTCCGTTGTCGTGATGTGTCCTTTCATTGAGATTTAATAGTCGAAGTCCGAAGGAAGCATGCGTTGGTTGGTGAAGAGCTTTGACATATATCAATTTTAGAGAAGTTCAGACTCCTAAAGAAAATAGGCTAGAGAAAATCATCTGAGAGGAATACTACTTAAAGTCTAAAAGTAATCCGCTGGAGGAATCCAGATGGAGTTCAACTAATGGAGAAGTCCAGAAGGAGTCCGACTGGTAGAGAAATTCGACTGAAGAAAAAGTTCGAAAGAAGTTCGACTCCTGGAGGAATCCGACTGAAGGAGAGGTCCGAAAGGAGTTCGATTCCTGGAGAGATCCGACTGGAGGAGAGTTCCGGAAAGAGTTTGGCTGTTGGAGAAATTCGACTGAAGGAGTTCGACCGCTGGAGGAGTTTGGCTGCTGGAGGAATCCGACTGAAGGAGAAGTCTTGAAGGAATTTGGCTGCTAGAGAAATCCGACTGAAGGGGTTCGGCCGCTAGAAAAAGAATTTTCGATCGAAGCTCTTCCATGATTATCAGTTACATTAGGCTAAGCATCAGACTGAATTTCGACGGAAGTGAGTTTATCCCCAACAAGTTGTGAATGACCTAAGAGTGGCAATGAGACATTTGCAAATCACCAAATAAATAAAATCAAAAAACAAGCAAATGTAATTCAAATTATAACCAAAAGATTTGCCATTTGAGTTATATAAAATATCTTTAAAGCACAGTACATGGCATGTTATATATTGAAGGGTTCAGTGTTCTTATTATTGGGCTAGAAAAAATGAACATTTTTAGATAGAAAAAGTTTTAAGCAATTATTCTTTTTGCATTATAAGCTACATTATTTTTAATTACTTATCATCAAATTTATTATCAAATGATTAGTATCAAGTGGTTGCTTGAATAATGTAACTGGGTTTTATGAAAATCAACTATAAACATTGAATGGTGGGATAAACTATTGGGTAGTTGTTCGAAACGTCCCATAATTTCATCAGAAAAACATTGAAAGGAATGCCCTTAACCCTCCCAGTCCCGGTCTCTTATAGTCTTTATACAATTTGTGTGTGTGTGTGATAACATAATATTATTTGGTGGAAATCTTCTCGTCCAGTATCTAATAAACAAAACAAAATTAACAAATAAAAAATAGTTAAATATTATCTGAAATATGCAAGGCATGGCAAATCATTAAGTCAGAAAATTCATCAAGAAATTCAGCTGATAAAATAGATAAAAGCCTTGTAATTTTGAAATGATAAATAAAATGAGATTCTTTCATATCCATTATCTAGGTTTCGAAACATAAATTCAGGTCTATTTTAATAGACTGAAACCTCTACCTATCAAACCCATTCATATTTTTTGGAATTAAAAAGGAATCAATATATTGAAAATATGCTTTGATAAAAGTTAAGCATTATTACATTAAACAAGAAGGGTAATTGGTTATCTTCTACATAGTGTTTTTTTATGTTAAATTCATCAGCTGAATGTTGCGGATCAAAGATTTTCCTTTTTTTTTTTCCCCCAATTTAAACATGTATTTCACCTAAAATTATACTCTCATATCCAACTCAGCCTTGCCCTTTAGCTATGCTTAGGGAGACAAGCGCTAGACCTTTAACAACTTAGAACCCAACTCACACAGAGGATAAGAGAGCAAGAAAGATGAATAGCACAGAGTAGACACAGCATAAATGGAGGATACAACTAGATAAAATTGGGTTGCAAATGAGAATCCATCCCTTGTTTATAGGACTAGGCTACCTAGAATGATATCTATTGGTGCAGAATCTGATCGTCGCCGAATTAAGCTGGAACTGAGGGTGATAAGGTCGCCGCCGGTGACCTACAAAATAAAGTTTTATTCGGAGTTGGTGGTGGTGACTCCGACAGAACTCTCCGACGATCAAGTCAGCTCTTCTGGCCAACAAAAATGAAGTGCTCAGGTAAGAGAAGTGAGCTTCGAGCTTAGAGCTTAGAAAAAACGTATCTGGAGGGTCTCTTTTTATAGACAGAGCTTGATTGATGGTGACAGCTGCAGCTATCTGGTAGTGGACCACTCGAGGCCTGATGAAGTTTGGTACAGAGAAAAAGGTATCGTCAGGCTGATGGTGACAGCCATACCGTCCGATAGCATTGCCTGTGGTAGACTGATGGTGACCGTTCGTTGAGATTTAATAGCCGTAGCTCTGAGAAAGCAGGCATTGGTTGGTAGACTTCATCATATATCAATTTCAGAGGAGTTCAGACTTTCGAAAAAAATACATCTGGAGGAGATTATTTGGGAGTAATCCACTGAAGGAATCCGACTGAGGAAGAAGTCCAGGAGGAGTTTGGCTTCTGGAGGAGTTCGACCGAAGAAGAAGTTTGGAAGGAGTTCGGCTTTCATAGGCATCCGACTGGAGGAGAAGCTCAGCTCCCGTAGGCATCCAATTAGAGGAGTACGGAGGAAGTTTGGCTCTAATAGGAGTCCAACTACAGGAGCAATCCAGAAGAAGTTCGGCTCCCATAGGCATCCGACTAAAGGAGAAGCTCGGAAGGAGTTCGACTTCTGTAGACGTTCGACTGAAGGAGTGCAGAGAAAGTTTGGCTTCCGTAGGAGTCCGATTGGAGCTCGATCGTTGAGAAGTTCGATCGACTGAAGGGATTCGGCTAAGACTCGACCATTGATGAGTTCGACCGGCTGAAGGAGTTCAGCTAAGACTCATCCATTAGGGAGTTCGGCTAAGATTTGGCCGTTGAGGCTCTTCCGTGATCATCGGTTACGTTGGGCTAAACATCAGACTAGACTTCGATAGGAGCGGAGTTTATCCCCAACAATAGTCTTCCCCATTCTCAAGTTCAAAACTCGAAGGAAGTACAGAAAAGGCGACTGCCGAAGTCCTAATCAGGGCTTTGCGCTAGTTCAGGCTGAAGCTCGAGGAAGATCTTATCTCTAGCCAAAGTTGAAGTTGAAGTTGAGGCTCGGAGGAGATCTCATCTCCAATCGAGGTTAAAATTGAAGTTGAGGCTCGGGAGAGATCTCGTCTCCAGCAGTCGAGGTCGAAGCTCAGGAGAGATCTTATCTCTTACAGCTGAGGTTGAAGCTCGGAGGAGATCTTATCTCCTACAGCGGAGGTTGGCCCGGTCACTTGGAAGAGATCTTATCTCTAGCTAAGGTTGACTTGGATGCTCGAAAAAGATCTTATCTTTGATCGAGATTGAAGCTTGGAGGAGATCTTATCTCCTGCAGTCAAGGTTGGCTCGATTGCTCGGAAGAAATCTTATCTCTAGTCGAGGTTGATTCGGACGCTTGGAAGAGATCTTATCTCTGGCCGAGGTTGAAGCTTGAAAACACCCTGTAGTCGAGGATGGCTCGGTCGCTCGAGAGAGATCTTATCTCTAGCCGAGGTTGAAGCTCGAAGAGATCTTATCTCCTGTAGTCGAGATTGAAACTCGAAGAAATCTTATCTCCGACAGCTGAGATTGGTCCGGTCGCTCGGAAGAGATCTTATCTCTAGCTAAGGTTGACTCGGGCGCTCGGGAGAGATCTTATCTCTAGCCAAGGTTGAAGCTCAGGGGAGATCTTATCTCCTGCAGTCGAGGTTGAAGCTCAGAAGAGATCTTATTTTCTGCAGCCGAGGTTGGCCCGATCATTCGGAAGAGATCTTATCTCTAGTCGAGATTGATTCGGGCACTCGGGAGAGATCTTATCTCTGATCGAGATTGAAGCTCGAAGAAGATCTTATCTCCTACAGCCGAGGTTGGTTCAGTCGCTCGAAAGAGATTTTATCTCTAGTCGAGGTTGACTCGATCGCTCAGGAGATCTTATCTCCAGCAGCCGAGGTTGAAGGTTGAACTCCTCAGGAGAGATCTTATCTCCAGCAGTCGAGATTGAAGGTAAAGCTTGGGGGAGATCTTATCTCCAGCAGCCGAGGTCGAAGGAGATCTTAGCTCCTGTTAACGTAGACTTTGAAGCCCGATCTTCGACTTTGCTTACGTTAGAACGAGGTTCTCCTCCTGTTTCTAACGAGCTGTGGGGGCACATAAGAGGGCCTCTCCCTCCATCTCGTCTAAAATGAAGGAGACCTTTGATTTTGCTTGCGTTAGGATGAGGTTCCTCCTGTTTCTAACAGACTATGGAGGTATATAAGGGCCATTGTCAGGGCCTCTCCCTCCATCTTATCTAAAATGAACGAGATCTTTAACTTTGCTCGTATTAGGACGAGGTTCTCCTCATATTTCTAACGGACTGTGGGGGCACATAAGGACTGTTGTCAAGGCCTCTCCCTCCATCTTGTCTAAAATGAATGAGGCCTTCGACTTGCTCATGTTAGGATGAGGTTCTCCTTCTATTTCTAATATGGCCACTATTATTTGCTTCTTTCCTGTCATCAGATAGTTTTTGCATCGAAAAATAATAATGTTGAAATAGAGAAGCCTTACTGAAGAAAAATTATCGGCAGTACATTCTTGGATTCTCCGAGTCTTAAGGTTGTGGGAGCGTTGTTACTCCGAGCTTTTCAGACGATAAGTTCTGGACCTGACGATCTTCTCTATTTTATGCTGGCCTTCTCAATTTGGAGCAAGCTTCTCTTGACTTTGACGTTGGAAGATGATAACCCATCGAAGTATCAAGCCCCCAGAGATAGCGTCGATGATGCCAAAAGGCGGTCGATCTTCTTGTTGTTCCTTCCTTATTGATGGTTCTAGCTTCTGAGGGAAGGACTTCTTCACGTCCTTCTATCGAGACTTCCTTGATGACGAGCTCGAGAAGGAGTTCGACCTCGCTTGCATTCAGGGGGAGCCCATGAGCATGGCTGAGCTTCATTCGGCCCTCCTATGAAACCTCATGGGGGAGAACTTTATGCCCTTTTGTCAGGACTTCCTTGACGACGAGCTCAAAGGGGAGTTCGACCTCGCTTGCACTCAGGGGAAGCCCATGAATGTGGCCGAGCTTCATTCGGCCCTTCTGTGAAACCTCCTAGGGGAGAACTTCATATCTTTTTGTTGGGACTTCTTTGATGATGAGCTCGAGAAGGAGTTCGGCCTCGCTTGTGCTCGGAGAGAGCCCGTGAGCATGGCCGAACTTCATTCCGCCCTCCTTCGAAGCCTTCTGGGGGAGAACTTCGGCTCTCTGTTTCTCCTTCCTAAGGGCGATGGGTGCTAGGCCAAATGCTCTTCCTTGGGATCAATTTTCAACATCCTAATGGCAAATTTTCTGATTGAGTCACCGTCGGAGCCTGCACCATCTCGGTGAGGCCCTGAATTCGCTGCATCAGTAGGTTGAACTGCTCTAGATCTACCATAGTCGTGGGTGGAGGTGGAGGTTGAAGCACCGATGATAGAGCAGGAGTGGATGGATCCGGCTCAGATCTGATGGCAGACACGGTAGATCTTCGGATGATCGCCTTTTTTTGAGACATTTCTTGGGATTGATTAAGAGGGTGGAGATGAACTTTAGAGAAGGAGGTCGGTAGGATTGGCTGAGCACTCCTTTAAGAACAAGAGTACCTCAAAGACAGAGGCTCTTCCACTGGCGCTAATTCTGTTGGTGCAGAATCTAGTCGATGTCGGATCGAGTTGGAGTTGAGGAAGACGAGGTTGCCGTCGGTGACCTGCAAAATAAAGTTCCGCCCGGAGCTGATGGTGGTGGCTCCGGCAGGATCCTCCGACGATCAAGTCAGCTCTTCTGGCCAACAGAAATGGAGTGCTCAGGCAAGAGAAGTGAGCTTCGAACTTAGAGCTTAGAGAAAATATATCTGAAGGGTCCCTTTTTATAAGCAGAGCTTGAGTGATGGTGATAGTTGCAGCTGTCTGGTAGGGGGCCACTCGAGGCCTGATGAAGTTCGGTACAGAAGGAAAGGTGTCATCAGACTGATGGTGACAGCTATACCATCCAATAGCGTCGTCTGTGGTAGACTAATGACAATCGTTTGTCGAGATTTAATAGCCGTAGCTCTGAGAAAGCAGACGTTGGTTGGTGGACTTCGGCATATATCAATTCCAAAGGAGTTCGGACTCCTGAAGGGAATACGTCTGCAGGGGATTATCCAGGAGTAATCCACTGAAGGAATCTGACTAAGGGGAAAGTCTAGGAGGAGTTCGACTCCTGAAAGAGTTCGATCGAAGAAAAAGTTCGGAAGGAGTTCGGCTCCCGTAGGCGTCCGACTGGAGGAGTGCGGAGGAAGTTCGGCTCTCATAGGAGTTCGACTGCATGAGCAATCCGGAAGGAGTTCGGCTTTCGTAGGCATCCAACTAGAGGAGAAGCTCAGAAGGAGTTCGACTTCTATTGGCATCCGACTAGAGAAGAATCTTGGAAGTAGTTTGGCTTCTGTAGATGTCCGACTGAAGGAGTGCGGAGAAAGTTCGGCTCCCATAGGAGTTCGACTGGAGTTCAGCTGCTGAGAAGTTCGGCCAGCTGAAGGGATTTGGCTAAGACTCGGTCGCTGGTGAGTTCGGCCGACTGAAAAAGTTCGGCTAAGACTCGACCGCTGGGAAGTTCGGCCGGCTAAAGGAATTTGGCTAAGATTTGGCCGCTGAGGCTCTTCCGTGATCATCGGTTGCGTTGGGCTAAGTATCAGACTGGACTTCGGTAGGAGTGGAATTTATCCCCAACAGTACTATTTGTTGTCCATCTGGAAGTCAAAACATTCTAGACTATTTTTCATGCAAGAAATATCTAGAAAAATTATGGAAATCATGTAGAAATATTTGGAGTGGTAGAGAATTCTAGATTTCCCTAGAAAACTCTACATTGTTCCCAAAATCCATGTAGCATGAGTCTGTTTAAAATTTACATGAATTTGGGATTACAATCTTTAGAAGCCTGACATCAAGTTATGGTGAGAAAAGGTTAATTTAGGAACTTGATCAGCTTTCTAGAATTTGATAAGTGTGTGAAGGGTAAATTGGAGGAAAGGCAGTTCAAGATGTTACACCGACAAATATTGCACCGTTTAAGATGGAGAATTTTCTTCAAAACTCTCCAAGATGGTTCGCCAACCGGGGCAAATAACCAAGCTTCAAAACAAGCCAGATCTTGTAAGCTAATCATGTCCAACTACTTACAAAAAAAATATATATGTATGACATTGCTTCATGTTTCATAAGGCAAATTGTGCTTAAGTTCTTGCCAAAAAATATACAAACTGTTTGGAATCTATCGGCACGGTTCGGCCCCAATCAACTATGAACCCTAGCGGCCGTGAAATTTGAGCCCTGTACAAGAAGTGTCGCACGGTTACTTACCGTCTCTTAGAAGAACAACTATGTAAGCATATCTTATCAATGGCCTGGATGGCACAAAAAGGGAGTGGATTAAATAAATTCCATGCATGTTTATAACACCTACTCTTTTATTAAGTAGAGGTTAATTATGTATCCAAACCATCGAAGGTACTTCTGAGCTATTGAAACATGTAATTTTGATTGGTCGTGCTCTCACCATTATTTTCTAAAACATATAAAAGAAAGTAAAATCAGTCCAAATGTAACACCGTTAGCATATGCAACATGACATCCAGTAGCAGCTTCCTCCTCTCACTACCATATGCTGTTAGAATGCTTAATGGTAGCTCTTTTAACGTAATGATGTCAGTTTTACCACTATTTTTCCCATTATGCTCATATACTTCCACCATCATAAAATTCCGAGTCGTCTTCGGTCATGTCCGTTACCACAACCGAAAACAGACATATTACCGACACCTGTATATAATTGGGGCTGGTCCGATGCTCAGCATCTGCCTTGCGACCAAATATTTTGGGTTTGAACTTTGAGTGATGTATTCCCAAGCATTAGGGGGGGGGGGGGGGGGGGGGGAGGCTGGTTGAGCCTACCAAGCTAGAGGCCGCTAGCTCATATAGCTTACATGAACCACCATGCACCCAATGTGACTCACCAAAATCCAGATCGTACAACCAAAGTTTAAAAGCCATGGCACATCGCCGAACTTCTTCTAGGCAGCAAACTGTTGTCAGGATGGGGAGGGGTTGTTGTGCCAAGAGATGGTTGGGTGTGTTGGCGTTGGTGTTGGTGTTGGACTGGGCCACAGCGGTGGCCGGGTTGATGGACTGCAGCACGGTGACGTCGCTCATATCCACCTGCTCGAACTTCGTCACGGATGGGACGCCGAACCCCACCCCGGGCACCCCCTGTTGCGACGGGGTGGTCAGCCTCTACAACATTGCCTCCGACTCCACCGACAACCGGAGGTCAGCGTGCAGCTGCCTCATGGCCCTCATTACCACCTACAATCCTAATGCCGTCGCTATTGCCCGTCTCCCCGGCCTATGCGGCATCTCCCTTGGCTTCATCATTGATCCTAACACTGATTGCACCATGTAAAAACTCTCCAACTCTCTCTCTCTCTCTTCCCTTTCAACTCTAAATACTTCTTTATTTACGTTATATATATATATATATATGTATGTATGTATGTATGTATTCAAAGCATATTGAATTTGAATTAGGTTGCAGGGGAACTTCCCTGAGTGAAGCAGAAGGAACACCAGTTTTAGATTTGTGTAGAAGACAAACTATAATACACCTATCCCCAAGCTATGCATCTCACGGACCCCAAATGAGAAGATCAAACATGGCTATGGGATTTCATTTGAATAAAGCAAATAAGGATTTAGCATGTAATGTATTCTTAGACAAAAATTAATAGTTATAAATATAATCCTTGATGCTTTGAGATTTGGAGTCGATAAATGAGAGAGGTGAAGTCCGAGGGAATCCCCTGTCCATATTAGCTTTCAGCCTATTATTTGGGGCCTGAGCCCAAAGCGTGCATGCATGAATTTTTTTTGGAACCCAAGCTGACCATGGGAGTCTGGAGACGTGCTCTTCAAGTCCAAATTGACTCAGGTTGAGTCGAGGAATTACTGCCTGGCACTTTCATCCCCCAACCTAAAACTGTCGGACCAAGTGCAAGCTTTGAAAGGTCAAAATAGGTAGGAAGGAGCTTATCGGGCTCCATCGTCACATTCACGGTGCGTAACAACGTAAGATGTCCTTTTCAACAGGTCATGTCTTAGCCAGTATAAAGCAAATCCATAGAGGATCAGCCGACGAGACTTCAACCTGTTGTCTGTACTACAGCACTGCGTACCAAAAAAAGATCACACAAGACACCATCTGCATGCCCGTAAATTGGGACTCACGCCAAATTTCTTTCAAAACGGAACTGTAGCTGGACAGAAATATGAACATTTTGGTCCATCAGTACATTCTCTGTCAAAAAAAATGGAGTCCTGTGGATCACTTTCTAACACGCATGAGGTTGTATGGTGCAGCATTCCTTGACTTTGGCTTCGGAGGAGTTGCTTTCCGCTTCTGATGCTCGTTTAATAAATGGCTGGATAGATGGGTGCCGGAATAAATGACCTCAGCTTCCATGGGCTATCTTGCAGATAGGCTTCATTGGAAACAAAATAAATAAATAAAGGTTATATTCGACATGTTAGAGAGAGAGAGAGAGAGAGATTGTGCTCGGTGCTCAGTCTAGTATGCAGGTCTACGGGTGGGATTTTGTGGCTAAATAGGTGCCTTTCATATCTTATGACATGACATTGAATCATGACCATAGTCTAGTAATCCAAACGTTATCTTCCTACTTCCTCTTGCAACAAGATGTTACAATGTTAGTATCGATGCATGACGACCATAGAGATGGCCCAAAACTTCTACAGAATGGCCGAGATTGTCAGCATTTGATGTCAGCACCGTCTCAATTATACATCAAACCAGCAGGTATTGACAGGCATGAATCATTATCAACTCTTACCAGCTAATATTTCGTCGGCTTTAGAAGTTTTTATTCAACAGTGTTTCCTATTGATTCAGCATCTCACAACTGGTAAGCGAAAGTAGAATGTAATAATCTTTCAAGCGACAAATTAAACAAAAATAAATAAAGGGGTGAACAGTGCAATACATTGCAGCCGTGCTTTTGCCTCCATCGGTTTGCATGCCTCCTCCATCACCAACACAGCTTCCATTGAAATAATTTGGACTCTAAACGATGGCCACTGAGGTTTGCTCCAACCCGGCCGGGTGTTTTAAGGTCATGTTGGGCAGAGTTATATGACCGAGTCTGGTTTGAAACTTTGGTCTTGTTTCTTGGGCTAGTAAGAAATATCCCCTGAAATTTTTCTCATAGATATTGATATGACAAAATTAATCGAACTCGATGAGTATGCATCTTATCCAAACCTAGTAAAAATGAAAAAAAGAGAATTCGATCAGATTTGAATTTGAATTTTAAAAAATTTTGAAAACTATAGCATGGATATGGATAGTACTATTTTCTATCCAAACCTAAATCCGATCCCGATCCGAACCTACGAAGAACCCATATCCAAATTCATATCCAAATATATATATATATATATATATATATAATTTATAATTAATATAATAATTATATTAGTTTTATTAATTATTAATTATATTTATATTTTTTTTTCTTTATTCTCATTATCTTTTAGTATCTCAAGTTTCTTTTTTACTTAATATTTTTTATTATAAAATAAGATAATTAATATTTTTATATCTTAAAAATATTATAATTTTAAATTTTTTATCTTTTTGAATAAATTTTAATAAAGATAATTTTATTTTATTTAAAAATAATGCACTTTTATTTTTACTTAAAAATTATTTTGGATATGGATGTATATGGATTGGATATAGAGAAATAAGTTATCCATGGGTATCTCCGAACCTATTGGATAAAGAGATGAGTATCTTTTTTCTTAAGTTTAAATTTGAAGATGAATAGTATAATACTCTATCCAAACTCTATCCATTATCATCCCTACGTGGGTAGTCTAGCTTGAGCTAGATATACAATAAAGCTGGCATACCCACGTTGACTCCTCCTCGTATGCAAAGCTATCATACCAACCATGGGACATTCCTCTGTCCAACTTGGTGCTCCCTATAGTAGGTGCAGATTACCCATCGCCATGGCCAAATGGTGTGAATATATATTTCATTTTGTTCCATGTGCCGTGTGAAGCATCAACATAAACAATTCAAGGACTGACCATTAAGAAGAGTAGGTAGAAATATTAATTCATTAGCTGCTTTGTTAAAGAGTCCGAGTGACATCATCTAACCAATGTATTGACCCTCCGAACTATGAAGTTGGCCCTTAAGCTCTTTATTGGACCCCTATAAGGCTATAACTTCCGAGGCATCAATCGTTTCCAAAGCTATAGCCTTCTGTGGTCCTGCATTTTAGCTGTCAGACATAGGTAGCATGGTCCTATCAAAAAGAATTCAAGATCACATCAATAAATAAATTTTTTTAAAAAAATCAAGAGTAAAGTCCACGGCAGCAACCTGAGTGTTCAAAAAAAAAGAGAGGGGACATAAATTAAAAACAACTTCCTTTCAAAAGTAAACTGTAGATCTTGTCTTACCTGTTCCCGCTAGTCAGCGCGCCTCCTGCAAGCGCCGTAAAATATCCAGCGTTGGCATTCAATAAACAAATGACGGAATCCATGGCATTCATATATATTGTATTTCTTGAGCTAGATAGCACTTTGCCATCAATGGATAGTGAAAAGTTGCATGATATTTTTATTCAAATAGGTAGTCGATGTGTGATATAATGATAACAAATTAAACCATGGAATCTCAACCTACATGGAGACATAAGAAGAGGTTAAAGGGCATGATCACGAATCTTATATGCAATCATTAACTTAGGATCTAAATGATAGATGTTGTGGTCAATCCATCTGTATCTATAATTGAATGTCGAAAAACCTATAAATATAAATCCATATTGATCGAAATCAACTTCGATGAAGACCCTTTGATGCTAAAATTAGTGGATGGACTGGTCGAACATGAAAAATGAAGAGCAAGATAATAGAATTTGCTCTTAAAATAATCTATCCCCCTAAATGATCAGTTTACATTCCTTTTATAGACGTCGGAATAGTAACTGTTTAGCACGTGAATCCCTCTTTTTCCTATATAGCACGATCGTGGGTTGGTAATTAAATTATTCATTAATTATTATCGTCCACTCTTTTCGAAAACGGTTTCGTAAAGTCGATCGAAAATAAATAAGTTATTTGGGGAGCTTTCATTGGTCAATCGACTGATTTGGAACTAATCGATCGTTGATCGGTTAGCTTTGTATCAATAATTCGTCGATCGACTGAATTTAATTATACCGATCGATTGTCGGTCAATTAACTTTGCGCCGATTGACCATTGGTACCAAGTGACCATTGGCAGGATTGTTTGAAACCGACTAATCATCGATCAATCGATCAATCGGATATCAGTCGATCGGTTTGAAATTCGATTGTCGTTCGTCATGATGACTATTCGTCGGATAATCATGCATCGATGAGCATTGATTTTCCAACAGTCTTTTTACATTATCAGTCGTTAATCGGCTGATGACAATTGCCAATCGATGATTGATCGATTTCTGACTGACGGATCGGATGGTGAATCAGTATTCTTCAATAATAGATATGCTATGATAATCATATTATAGGATGCAGTGCAACATTCTTTTTGATTCTAACCATTTTACATCCACACTTCACCACCAACTATATTTTGCTAATGAGTGGCATGCAATCCAAGGACTGCTTACCATAAAATCCATGAGTATCCCCAGCTTTTTTCTGCGCCACTTTTCTAAGTGGAGGAGGTTAGGGTCTCGAATGGGAGGTGCTTCCTAAAAAGCTAGACCAAGGTAACTTTCGTGTCTTCTTCTAACAATCAATGGCGATCCTTCTACAAGAAAACAAGCCGACCACAAGCTTGCTAGGCTAGCTCTAGCTCAGCCTACTTTTCAATAGAGCCAATTTGGGTCCCATTGAAGCTACACAACTACCAACAACTTATTTAAGAGATAGTGAGAGTTTATGATCCTTGAAGATTTTATTTATATTTTTTTAGAATATCTTGATCATATTTTAATTTTGTTAGAAGTATTTTGATTTTATGGTTAGAATATATTCTATTCTATATAATCCATGTTAACTTATTATCAAAGTAGATAATAGTAATTAAAAATCATATAATATATTAGAAAAAAAAAGGTAAAAGAACTAAGAGATGGATAGATGGGGATATTGAAAGCCAAGATTCCTACTTTTTAGAATGCTAATTACATCAATTTACTTTGCTAGCAAAATAGGTAAGGATGATCGTAGATTAGAAAAAGAAAAGAGATGAAAAAAATGAAAATCAAGAAATTGTGAATTGAGTTCATATGTCAGTAGAAAAATTCTTTACGCATTGCGATCGGTGCAGTCCTGCATAGAGCCAGAGCATGGTATCTGAAATTTGTTTTTCTCTTTCAACCTCGTGCATGAGCCAATTATCACAAGTGATGTGCGGCGACTGTAGTGCCCGCGACACACAAAGTATTTTTTATGTTAGTATTTTGAACTTATTTGAATCAATTAGCTTAAGAGAGCTAAGTCTAACTCCAACTCTGCTCATTTAATAACTGAAAAAGCCAGCTTCAGTATCTTAAAAAAGCTTGTTTGTGCACGGGCCTTAATTCTAACATCACTTTTCATTTAAGTATGAGGTATTATAAATCACTTTTTGAATTAACCATAATATCTTCTAATTCGATCATGAAGAAAATAAAAAATTTCCTACCTTGCATAGCTCAAATCTCTCTAAAAAAAGTATGAAAAAAAGAGAAAAATAAAGTCAAAGTCCCTTTTTTCTTTCATTAGAAGATAACAACTGAGATATATAACCTATATTTATACTAGTGAGGTTCATTCTTGCACAATACGGGTTAAATTCCTATTCTAATTAAAAGATAACTAAATTTTCTTGAAGTAAACATAATTAGTAGAAACAATTATAAAATCCCATAGCTACTTCATCTTCAGTTGCTCTACTTAGATCTTTTTGGATTGTTAAATGAGTTTGATCAAATTTTTTCTTGAAAAGATATTTTTTAGTTCGATTAGTCTATTTCGAGGCCCAAATGATAGAATTTAGATCTAATCATTTGATGTAAAGCATCCTTATGAGATGAAGCCATGTCATAAAGCTTGAAAAATTACTAGATGTTTGAAAAAGAAAAAGATTATCTCGATTGAATATTACATAGCTAAATTATGACATTCGAAAGTTTGGCATGCTACTTGGCTTTCTGATATAGCAAGTCCTACTTGGACTATATCCCATCCTTCTTGTGGTGGCCAAAATAATTCGTATTGAATTTGATGATTCTTCTAGATCATCCATCGATCGCATAGCAAAAGGATTTTAAAACTTTTATGGATCTACATTTCCTTTTCTTGATTGGGAAGGAATAATTCAGAGTCTTAAGGATTCACTCAAAGTGAAATCAAACCCTATTTTACCATCTTAGCAAGTGCTTGGTGGTCTTGATCTGTACAATCTATATCAATATCTAATTGGAATTCTTATCAAATATCCATTAGATATTCACCAGACTGTCATGTGAGATCTCATGTAAATACTATGAAAGAGGAACAAGCAATTGAGGTTCTCAAAAAATCAAGCAGCGGATAAATTCTATCCTCTAATAAGGTTAGCTTTTAAAAAATCGAGAAATAGATCATCTGCTTATCACCTCTAATTAGGACCATACATTGTCAACTTTTGCTTTCGAAGAACGAAGAAGGAAGGAAACACCCACTCAAGGTAGAGTACTTAAATTCACATACTCAAGGATACATTGCTTAAGATTTGAAACCGAATTCTCCATGTCGATCCATAGTTTTTTTTTCCTTCATCCATTCTTTCTTTCTTTCTTTTTGGTATGTGTGTGCATGCGCGTGCGTGCAGGATTGTTGGGGGAATGGGGTATCGGTCACCATTCATTACTATATTAACAAAATATTTAAGATAGCATACGTTACCACCGACCATTTACTTTAGTGGTATCTCCAGCTAATCGGGCAAGTGGCTGGGGGTTTTGATTTTAGTTGAAGTCAGCCTTCGATAGACAAGATGGGTGTAAGATAAAAAGATGGAGATTATGTAACGCTTAAATTCGAGCACGATGCGTGCCATGGGAACAAAATAATATATGTTTACTTGGAGTGAACGTGTCTTGCACTGTTTCTTCCAAACAAAATTAAGTGGAAGGAAACGAAAGTACCTCCTATATGTATCCTTTTTTTACGAGCACAAACTTGTGTGTAAATATTTACACTGCGTCACATTGTGGAAAGTGAGCTGAAGGTGACATTTTTATTATGAATAGAAGAAAGTTGAATCGGGACTGTTACGTCTCTTGAAAGAGTTATTTATGTTTATGTTTGACCGAAAATTTTATTATTCATGAGTCAAGGTTGAAGGTAATTTGTCCATGTAAAAAGAAAGAAGGAAAAATATCTTGCCGTAGAAACATTGTTATGCAGTCATTAAACACAATATAATTATTTTGAAATAGACTATGACTAGAAGGACCTCTTTTCTACTTTGCTAAAAAAAAAAATGACCGCTTTTCTGTTTTCTTTTTTTAAACTTGTTTCGCACAACTTGGATGTAGTAAAATTTTGTTCAAAGTTTATTTGTAGAACCAGATGAAACTGGATGAACTGCATATCCAACAATGATGAAGTCATAGATCTATTGCCAGCTAGAAAACTCTATGCCTTTCCTTGGAAGGTAGCATCGTCTCGCGCTTTGATTTGATTTAGACAAAAATATGTTCTCTCCTTTTCTTCTCTTGGCTTACAGCATGGATTTGGTATTGATAGATAAAATGACAACCTGCAGCTGGGCTTTAGGCATGGAGACAAAGGGAGGAATGAAGAAGAAAAAGACCCGAGTCTTCTCTCTCTTGTGCGTGGATACCTATTTTAAACATGGCTCCAGGGGATGCATCTCGGGGTCGTCACTCCCGCAACGTGGCAGCCATACTAGCACATGTGGGTTGCTTTCCAACCTGGCAGCATGGGATCCCGTCCAAGATTCCCTACCACGTGCTGCTCCGTCTAACCGGGCATTGGGTAATTTTCTTATTTTATCAAATGCTACCACGTGGCTGTATGATATCCAGGACACCTGGTAAACTCCAACTCGACGAATTAGGCTCATATGATGTGCGCCCTTCATGTGTATCATATCAATCAATTTTTTTTAATTTATATAAATCATATTCATCATGTACTTATCTTGAATAACTATTTTCTTATCCCATCTTGATTTGTTTCTACGGTGATCTACTGATGTGATGTAGGATATAATTTTCTATTCATCTTTAAGATTTAGCGTGGCATGGGTCTGATATTTACTGACTCATATTTTCGATCTATGTACAGGCACGTCAAGATATATGCACTGGCCATGGAAGGAAATTTGAGCACAACAACTTGATTGCATCAACGAAGGTGGAGGAAAAACCGTCGGCGAACCTTTAAAGTGAGAATTGCAAGTACCTATACACCAGGGATAGCCTTTAAGACCATGCCTCCAAGATTTTCTAGTCTTCGATGAAGAAAAGATTTGGTCACAGGCCACTGGTACAATTATCCTATTACCTTACCGTCAACGTACGTAGTACCTTTCATTTGAAAGTTTTGGTTGAAGCGTAGAAACGCCTTTTTTTTTTTTTTTTTGGTAAGAGCGCAGAAACGCTTTAACATGAGGATTTACCGAGCTTATGTTAATCGTTGTTCATTAACATATTTAATCTTAGGTTTACCAGGCCAGAATTAGACGTCCAAGACAGCTATATTCGAATCTCACACCTCAGCCATCAACTGAAACTATAACGGAAAAGATGTGAAGATTTCTTTAATTTTGTAACCGTTGCTGTCACCATCTACCTATTTACATGAACTGCTGTTTTCTATTTGCAAAACAGAGGTGGTTGTCATCTCGACATCTTCGTATGGTGCCTTTAAATCCATCATTTTATAAAAGTCAGTTCTCACTTATAAAAATAAAAACCATTATTTATTTACTTGGTCAAACGAATAATTGAACTATTTGAAATAATTATATTAATAATTTTAATCATCAAAAAATTATAATTTATAATAAAAATTTATAAAATAGAAATTACGTGAAATAAATATCAGAAAACATCAAATGATGATTATTTTTAAGACCAAGAGGAATAATCTTCGCCTGCTATCCTTTGTCCTCCATCCCACCTCATCTAGGCCAGAGCCGTCATTCACCGTGAAACCGGGATTGAAAGGCGAATCTCACGATCTCTTATTTTAGAGAGCAAAAGAAGTTACCATCCCAATTAAAGTTCAAAGTTAATAGTTATTATTATTTTCATTATATGATTATCAGGTAATATCAACTGCTTTCTTTCTCTCCCTCTCTCTCTCTTTTTTTTTTTCCAAAATCGCCCCATGATCAACTTCCATTCACACTGTTAATAGGCTTAACAATGTTTGTCCTCTCTTACAGTCACCAATAAACTTCCAAGCCTCATCTTCAAAGTGCCAGCCCAGCCCAGCCTTGTGCACGTTCCCTTTACCACAGAAGACAGATGCTGACGATAGTAACCGGGCACCACAGCCACCACCTGTCCGGTTCCTCCCTTCTACCTTCATCCCGGTCACGATATAGCTGAAGCAGCACCAAACAGCGAAACGAACCCATCGGTCCAGCACCCAAAGTAGGGCCCACCCGGTTGATGTTATTGATATGCACCCCCCGTATCTCCGGACAAAAACACGTCACGGTGTCGTAAAAACAGGTGTGGGCATAGCCCACGAACAGTTGAAGGCGGCCGACGGTTGGGCGATCCACGGTGGGGCCACCGGATCCTTGGATTTGGACTACGCAGGACCGAAACCGAAAGGGCCAAAATACGCTAAAAATAATACGGCCCAGAAAACACCAATTTCCAACGAAACCAATGCCAGGGCAGCCATTGCCCCTGGATGCTCGATCCAAAACCAACCGTGGCATGGCCGGCACTCGCCAACCTTCCCCCTCTCTCGCTCCTCTCCACCGACAAGACACACACAAAAAAAAAAAAAAAAAAAAAAAAGAAATTATCTCATCGGCCATCGCCCCTTCTCTTTCCCAGTTCCCCACCCATTCGACTACGTTCTTCAAAGCACCTCTCTTTGACCATCCTGCCCTATCGGTTGTTGACATGTACCCATCTTTACTTTCCACCAAAGGGTATCCAGTTCCACCACAAACTTATATTTTATCCGGTGGTTGACATGTGAATTCTCCTTTTGTACTTTTCACCTACAGCTATCACAAACCGAAGCTACTGACACTAGCATCAAAAGCAAATCAAAGAAAAAGGAGCGTCAACATAAAGTTGCATCGGCCCAATCAACCATCCAAGCAAAGAAGGCCTGACAAAAAGTCACATCAAAAACATCATATTCTGATTGCCATTGCAGGATTCCAAACGCAGGACATGACACAGTTAATTACTTGAGAGGACAAGCATGACTAATACCGACCTGCAGATAGAGAGGAAAGAGAGAGAGAAAGAAAAAAGAGATCGAAGCAACACAACTGCAGGCGGGTACCATGAACACAAACTACACAATCCTGCAGCAGTTTGTGGAGGTTAAGTTCATCAGATTCTAACGGGCATCCCTAATCTATCCAGCCGGCCGGAGCCTGGGTAGGCCTTGTTGGCGAACTTTGCATGCAGAGAAGATGACCTCTGGGCTGATGCTCCAGAATGCAGCTGCCCGAACCCCTGACCCGAGAGCCTCTTGATCGAGCCTGACTTCTCGAACTCGGGCCTCTGCTTCGGTGCGCTGTGCGACCGCACCTTCGCCCTTGATGACTCCGTGTTCGCCATGTAGTTGGGGTAGTCCGAGTACCCGTTGAATAGGCTGCGCGAGCACTCGCTCTTCGAAGGAGTGAAGGGCCCCCTTCTCGAGCTTCCAGGCCGAGATGCTGCGGAATAGAACTGGGGACTTTCGCCAAAGTCCCCAGGCTCAGGGAGGTGGAATCTCAGGGGGCTGAGAGATTGCGGCATGTCGACGGAGGACGGGCTAGGAATGGATAGTTGAGCAATTGTCGAGCCCTTCGATGGTGAGTCAGGCATAGCAGCAAAGCTGCGGTTATTCTGATCGGAGGCTAGGGTCGAGCATGAAGACTGGAGATTGTCCCCCCTCCTCTTAGGATTGAATTGTGGCTTTCCAGGGTCCACCTCCAAGATCTTAGCATTCTTCTCATCATCCATTGCTGCCCCAGCCTTTGCAGCAGCCTCTCGGCTGTCCCAGTAACGCTCCTCCATCCACCGATCCAACCAGTTCCAACCAGAAGAATGTGCTCTGTCCGAATCAACCGCATCGATGCTGGCTGATTTAGAAGGATTCCTCTGCACATAATAGCATGAATTGGTATTTGCAAGCAGCATTGTTAGATTGCAAGAAACTGAACTGGGATTTACCTTGAGAGTGCAAGACCTGTCGGACTTTGAACCACTCGATCGAACAGCTTGTTCATATTTTTCTGGTGTCGGAGGGCCCTGCAAGACATCACATCGTGTTAGATAAGAACGTCTACCACTCCTGCTTCCTTTGTTCCCAGACCTATGTGAGATTACAGTTTAGAAATCAATTGGAGCGAATTCTGGTAATTTAATCAAGCAACATAAAGCATTTTTGATACACTCAATCAATTTGAAATCTCATCAAAGGCTCAAACAAGTCCTTCTAAGCAAATTATTCAAATACATTTCAAGGCAAACTAGCAGTTAAACAGAACTCGAGCCGGGACTTACAGCATGGGCGCGGAAGCCTCTGCCGGACCTGCTCATCTCTGACCGGAGGGCCCGGCAGGCCCTGGCTCGGGCCTGGACTCTTACCAATGCCTGCATGCATCGCAGCGTCTCAGCCGCCTGCTTCCTCACAATGTTGCCCCTGACCAATGCCTGCAGCTTCACCAGCCCTTTCAGCGCCCTCAATGCCCTCCTCGCCTTCAAAACATTATCAAACCAATCACCAAACAACTGAACTATCAAATGGTTCGAGGACAAAAACTTGCACACGCAAATTTTTCTTTTTTGATAAGACAAGCAACCTTTTCCTTCCACGCGACAGGAGATTTTTAGGTACTCTTCAGGTAGCTTAAACTACATAAACCTATTCCTAATAGATTGATCCAAAAAAAAGGCTAAAACTATTAGAATCCGTCCGGGTGGTAAAACTAGCCCATCACTTCCGAGTTGGAAGGGGCTAAGAAATTTTTATCAAACCCCCACGCCACTATTTCATCTCTTAGCGAGACGGAGAGGATGAGGTAATTATCTAGTCCCCATTTGAGCTGTTACTACTCTTAGCTGCTATCTACTTCGAAACCGTCCGATCAATAAAGGAGCACTGTTGGAAGGAACTAGTTGTTTTTTAATGAGAGGGGGAAAAAGTATACAAGTCCCATAAAAGGGAATTAATCAGAGCAATTGGAGGGGGGGGTGATAGAGGTAGGAGCGCGCGGTGCATTTAAGGGAAGTCGAAAGGCCGAGAGGGCTCGGCGGACTACCAGGCTGAGCAAAATGGCAACTTTGAGGTGACCAGACCCCTTAGAATCACGCAATCCAACTCACCCTACCAAAGAGGAATACAGAACCTATCCGTTTAGCCAGAGGAGATTCCAAAATTTTTGTTTAGGTGATCAATGAATTGTACTTTGGAAAGATTAGATGTTGGAGATTGTGAAAGCACAACTCATAGGCGGAGAAATTTTCCATGATTTATTTAAGATCTAGCAAAATTAAAAATTAATTAGCAATAAAAATGGACCAAGAGAAAATTACCCAGCTTTATATTGAAAAACGTAAACATATTTCTTTTTAAAAGAGAAATGCTTTTAAAATGGCAGAACTAACGAATTAAATTTCAAGGTTTTAAGCATCTCTTCTTTGCATCGGTTAAAATTTCCTTGGATTTAAGCAAGTTAAAGTAAATGTAAAAGAGAGAGAAGGGGGGGGGGGAAGGCTCACCAGATAACCCCGGAAAGCGGCCTGGATCTTAACTGCCGCCGCCTCCTCCCGCTTCCCGGCGCCGGCGGCGAACCCAGCGACGCTCCGCCCGCTGCTCGTCAGCCTTACCACCGCGGCGGCCGCCTGCGCGGCGGCCACGGCTGCCTCCGCCACCGCCGCGGTCGCCGCGGCTACCGCAATTGCCCGCTTGTTCTGCTCGTTCCCATCCACATCCACCAACTCCGCCGTCGCGTGCGCCGGGGAGGACCGCGTCACCTCCCTATAGGAATCCTTCCGCTGCGGCGGTGACGGCGGTGGGGGTCCTCCTTTCTGTTGCTGCTGCTGGTGGCCCTTCTCCCGGAACGACTTGACGAAGCCCCATTTCTTCTTCTCCGCCCGGTGCTCCCCGCCAGAATCCGCTTTCTTCCCGCCCAGAAGTCCCCGCAACCATCGCGCCGCCCTCCCCATTTCCAACCGCTACTCCGGCCGCGATATCCTGATTCGCCACGGCCCTCCGGTTAAAAACTCCATCCTCTATAGTAAAATCAATTTTAGAACGCCCAGACCAGAGAGCGGGAAATTAAATCGTTAAAAAAAAAAAAAAAAAAGGAAAAAAATGTGAGCGAAGGGAAGAGAGGAGCGGAGGAGAAAAGGGAAGGACCCGGCGGTCAGAGCAAAGGGTAGCCCTCTCTGACCGAAAGGCAAGGTTGGTTTTATATGCAACTTTTTTATTATTACAGTACCAAAAGGTAAACATTTCTGGTTTCGCAAAGGTAAGAGATCCAGTTTTCCGCTGGCATGAGACAATGGTATTCTCACCTGAAATCACACTTTTACCCCTACGACGTTCGCCATATCACTCTGTATTTAATTTTAATTATATACCTTCGCTGTGCCATCGGTACGATCGACTGCTGCAGTATTTGTATAAACTCACGGAAACACGCCATAGGTCCAAAAGGTCAGTGGCGGTCCCATCCGTCGGATCTAGATCAGAGAGGCTGACGGAGCGTGGTGGTGGGTCCCATGATCCCCATGATAGAGGTGAGGCCTGGAGCATGGGGTTCGACGCGTTCCCTTATTGGAGAGTGCACCGTCCTGTAAACGTGAAAAACTGGTACATCGATCAGACGGCCGGAGACGTTCGATCAGATCTTCTAGGACTAGACGGCTGCGAGGAGCGTGGGTTGGCGGGGTAGGCCCCTGGCGCGAGACGGTGACAAGACGCCGGTCGGGAACTAGACTCCGTTGGGGTGACGGTGACCATTCTAGAACGCACCGGCTCTTTTCACATGGGCTTGGAGCGGTGCGGCCTTCACCAACACAGTTATCATTCTCTTTTTCTTTCGTTATAAATTATTGAAAGGAGGAGAAGAAAAGCTTTGTTTACCTTTTTTGGTAGAGACTCTGAGGAATTCACTTTAGCAAGAGCTACTTGTTACACAAGCCTGAGTCTGTTCCCTCCGATAATATGTCAAAATTATTGGCCGTTTAACCGCAAAGCTAGTTGATTTTTAAATGCATCTTGGATTTGATCACAAAAGGTGGCTATCTGGCCTCACAAAAGTTTGTTTCTCTATAAACATGCTTGGATCATGCACCAGCAAACTCCTGCAACGATATATCTCCTCTTCAGACTGCGGTGTGCCATGGCACAAGCATTGCTCTCGAGTAAACTTGGGAAATAAAATTATATTTATATTATTTACATATTTAAGAGGAAATACGACAGAGAAAGGGACAAAATGGGATTGTTGTCTTAAAAATGACCCCAGTCTCTATTAAATTGCATTTTATCGTGTATTTATCTCATTTTAGGATGGAATTGAAGTGACTTATTAATGCTCATTAATAAGATGTAAGAATGGATTGTCATTTCTTTTTAGACCTTCCACTAGATCGGTTACTTCCACAGTCCCATGGTTCACCACACGTCAAATGTTATTCTTTGTGTAACGTCTCTTGGGTTTTGTTCTCTTGCATTACCCGCAAGAATAATTATTTGGTTATGAAAATTTTAGAAATATTATGGGCTGTCTTTTTATGTACCGATTTAGAGTAGAGTGTTTTGGTCAAGAAATCTTGGAAAATATCCTCTGAGTTATTCTATTACTTGAGGAAAATGACCATCGTTGCATATCATGTTACAAAACAATGTTATAGCCAAGCATAGGTTTATTGATACTTCGTAACGAAATAATTGTGTTGAATGATAAAATAATGGCATAATAAATGCTTGTTAGATTCTTACCTTGGCATACAAGCAGCTTTGTTCAATAATTCTTAGAAAATGGATGTGAAAGCCCATGACCATAGCTTTAGCATATTGAAATAAATCAAGATATGGTGCAGACCTTAAAGTCCCTTACCATTGTGGGAAAGTTGGATTCTATAAAAGAAATGGAAATAAATAGCTCTTATTCTATCCATTTAGTTAGAAGAAGTCTTATTTTCATTCTATCACGAGAGAAAATTGAGATATCCCAAATTTTTAAAATCTAATGATTACTTTCTTTGAATTGCATTTCAATTTTAATTAGCATCATGAAACAAATATGTTAAGAGACATGATCATTCCAATCTATTTAGATCCAATTCTAATTCTAACCACGAATCAAATATGCCCTAATAAAATTGGATCCTATATTAATTTGTCCAGGGAATCATTGAATTAGCCAAGTTTATAAGATGCTAAGACAGTTCGTTTTTACCATTCATGTTCATCCTATTTATGTTATAATTGCAACTCTATGCATCTTTCACAAGCTCTTGGTTCCAAGTGGTTTTGCCAAAGCCACGTCAATCCAAACAAGTCATCCCCTTTTAAAATATCACTCTTGTCTGCTTGCGGCATTATGGACACATTTAACGATTGTAACCTAGAAAAAAAGTCATAATTATCTTGGATATTCGTTTAGATGGGCACCATGAACATTCTGATGGTTTTTGCCAAAGCCACGTCAAGCCAAACAAATCATTATCATATTAGATGCTGTTCTTGTTTATGCTTCCATGACATATTTATAACTTAAAAATGGAAATTACATTGGATATCCATTTATATGGACATCACGAACTTGAGCAAAGAAGGTCATGTTCGCGTAATTTGTAATTAAGCGGCCAATAGATCTTAGAGAAGCTGGAACCTCTCTCTTTGTGCATGCTGTGGAGAGAGATTCCACTTTTTGGATTAGATGGTGGCATAATACCATTATATATCTTAGAAGACAACAAGTTACAACTAGACAATAATATTCAAATATTAGTTATGTGATTAGATGGTAAATAATTGAATACTGATGGATGAAATTTTTCAAAACTCTTCAAAGCTTATGTAAGTTTGAGTTGACTCATTTTAAGTTATCCATCAATCTTTATGCTTGTCTGTACATCCATTTTATTGATTTATGCTATTTTAAAACATTTTGAACCATGATAGAAATGTTAAATGATAGTGTGATACAATAGAGGTATGCAAGATATTTATACGAACGGATATAGTATCACCATACATATCAATATTTCTATTATGATCAGTGCAGGTTAGTTAAACATGGTGTTCTTTGCTCCCTGCCCTACATCAAAAAAGAAAAGAAAAGAAAAAAAGAGTAAAAATTATGGTGTGAGTGGGACCTGACTATCCTCCAAATATACTCATTTATATGCCAAAGGATGATCAATCTTAAATATAGTTCTTTTAGGAAGAATAATGTCCAATTTAGTTAGCATAATAAACTAACTCTAAATATTGAAAAATAAGATCGAGATAAACACGTTGGCTGGCCAATTTGCTTCCCCTGCAAAGAAGCTTCATGCTATCCATGCAACTACAATATGAACCACGCTCAAACTAGACGTTCGGACGTCCAAGGAGGTGCAGATAAAATGAATTAATAATTAAAGTCGGACCATCTCTCACATCATGCCCAACCTAAGGGCCTTTCTTTCGCTTATTCTGGTCGATATCAACATCAATCGGAAGCTAGACATCCGGAGAGACGGTAACGCTGGACCACAAATATGATGTCCCATGCATGCAAGAAAACAAATCAAACTACCAACTCCTTAGCAAGCATACGTGTCTCTGAGTAAAAATTAGACCACTGCCAGATTTCAGAATACCCTTCCGATTACACAGCAACATTACAAGGTCAATCGTCTACCTGTTTATTATTTTTTTAACAGAAAACAGTTGCACTGTCAAAGATTTATTCCAAGGACTCGTCATTCATACGAGTATGGCACGGAATTCGTGAGTTCTCCCCAAAGATCTGCGGTTCCCATCAACAAATAAAGCTAGGAGGCCCACCAATCAAAAATTGTAATCTCATCATGCACGTTCTTTTCACGTGCGAAATAGGACGATCAAAAGGAATGGAACACGAACATCGAAAGAGACTACTCCAGGATCTTAATCTAACGGTCTTCAATGCATCTAGTTCCCGAGAAAGAAATCACCCATCAGCCATCCGACGGTGATCCTCTCGTCGGGTGCTCCCACCTCCGGTGAGCTGCAGCTGTTGTCAGCTCCGCCATCTTCCCCACTATCTGCTGGAACGTCGGCCGCCGTCCTGGATCGCTGCACCGCGCCCCCCCACCCCCACCACACCAAAACGGTAATTTTTGTCACATTATCATTCAAAAAAATATTTTTAAATTCGTTTTCAAAATCAAAATTTACCTTTCCCAGCAATCGCAGATGATGGAGGCCACCCGCGGATCCAAACCCTCCGGTAGATCTAACCGCCGGTCCATGAACCCCACCACCCCGACCACCTAATTAGAAGATTTTTTGGATCGGCAGCGGTAAGCTCGCCGCCTCTCGCCATCAACACAAACACACACACACACAGAGAGAGAGAGAGAGAGAGGAGATCGGCTGGCTTTTTACCTGAAGGGAGTTGAGATGGCTCCACGGGACCGACTCCGTCATCAGCTCCCACAGTATGACTCCGAAGCTGAACACGTCCGACCTGCGATCAATTCCAATGTAAGTCTTCTCTTTTCCCCTCTTTTATTTACGGGATTACCGCCCCCCCCCCCCCCCAGTTTTATTTCCGTGCATTGTAGAAATCTGTGACTCTATGGATAGCAACCAACGATAGCATATAATTTCTTAAAGTAGATCGGTAAGGAGTGAAGGGATTACATCTCATTTGAGCATTCGCCGCGGAGGACTTCCGGAGCCATCCACTGAGGCTGCAATTAACAATGGTTAAGAACATAATAATGTTTCAGATTTGGGTTAGCTCGATGTAGGAGGTTACTGAAATTACTATCAACAATCTGCTTCTTTTGATGATTTTAAGCAACATGTGTTCGAATTTGCTAAAATGTAAGCATATTGCAGCATGCTGTGCTGGTCGTCTTTTGCTTGCTCGCCTTGTTGCATGAAAGGACTGATTCCATGGGAGAAAATTTTGGCCTTTGACTTAACTGTAACAATTTGGGCAGTTTATGTGAATGATGAAACTTGGCAATGACCCACAAATCAAGAACAATTAACAGTGAAGGAGGCAATCAAGTACATGGAGAAGACCATCTCAAACTGCTAAGAATGATAACTCAAAACAGTTCTTATCAGCTGTAGGTAGGTGCGGTCATAAAGGATGCAACCCAACATGTTCTGGGTTACAAGAAAAGAGGATAACAACTGGCTGATTGAGACTTTGGATGTGTTGGTCGTTATTCTGTTGCTTCTGAAAATGGTAGAACATTCATGTGATGAATCTAAGATCAATTCAATTTCTCATGCAGTGTTTAGGTGTTGAAAAGGATCAAATATTTATTCTTCCATGAAACAAATGAGGCATCAAGTTTGTTTCTAGCGTGATAAATTGCCCCACCTCAGAATCTCTCAAAGTGTATGCAACATAAGTGACCACAACCTGATATGCAGGCAGATATCATTTGTTGTTTTCAATTCTAAGGAATGCAATATTTCCCTTGGGTTGTCTATGTTTTTGGTTAGGTCCCAGTTTCAAATAGTGCTAGGTGAAGGGTAATATCTAATTCCAAGATACCCACCTTTTGTAAACTAAAATCAAACCTGCACAGCTTAGAAGCACACATTTTACAACAAAAGTCCACCAAAGACATGAAACCTCAAGCTCAACCCTGTACCAAATATCTCCTCTGATGATCTCAGACCAGGCAAATAATCATTAACCTATATTTTGCCTCTTTAAGATATGAAACCACTACTATGTAATTACCATTCGACAAATTTTAAAGCATTGCAACAAAAAATTGACATGTCGGTTTAGCTAATTTGATAATGCCATTCATACAACAACAGGGCTGCAAGATGATTGGCCAAAAAATGGAAATGCAGAAGAAGGATGAGGAAGAATACATCAACAAGCAGACTGAACTCAAACAGGGATGATAGGCAATCAATGGGGGCAACCTAACTAAATCTGTACATCCTTAGTTAATCAGAATCTAAGTTACACGTGACTAAATCCAGACCTTTTGTTATCATCTACCCAAGCAGTTTCATAGAAAAACAAGCTACATTTTACTTTTACGTGGTACTTGAACTAGGTTTTAGAGGTTGAGTGACACAAATCAAGTGTCAAGTAGAAACAGAAGATGAAGAAGTTTATGAGGAGAAATCTTCAATGAAGGAAATAGAGATGGAACAATGAAGCAAACGCTCCTTTATAGCCTTGAAGAGTCAATATTACAAGGCAGGAGTTAGAAGAGGAGTCTGTGTGGAGTATAGAGCCCCAATAGTAGTTTAAGGAGTTTCTTGCATTTGCATATTGATCTTTCTGGCACCAGTTATTAGGCTAATCATATTGGATGTCTAATTGTCAAGTAACTTCAGAAGAGATCAAGGGCTTCCACTTTAAGGTGGCATGATGAATAAACTAGATGAGTTTAACAAATCCAGCACCATTATGTTGTTGGCAGTTCCAAACAACCTACAAAACCACCATATACTTACAAGATTCCTCATCAAATGTGTAGCTTGATATTCATGATGCTGACTAGATGGATGGCTTGAACTTTGATCTGAAGAGGAGACAAAAGAAGAAATCTATCTCAGATATGTTCATCATTCTAAAATTTTATTTATTTTATTTTTTCAAAACTATACAATTCTAGGATATACTTTTAACAATTGAAGTCTAACTCTAAGCAAAGCCTTCTTATGGATCCATCCTGAACCCTACAAATATTATCTCCTTAAAAGTTCGAAATAGGATGAACACACCTCTGAAACCTAGACCTTTTACAAATAAAATGCAATTTCCGAACTCTAAAAAGCAAAATAATTGTGAACCTTCAGCTCACTACCTTCTCAATTGGTTTCAGCATTCAAGTTTTTCAGTATCACCTGGCACTAATAAGTTGTTTCACTTGAAAATAATATATTCCTTTTGACCTCTACACTATAAAGCTACGTTGTAAAAATAAAATCCAAGTTTGCAAGTTGCAGTTATGGCCTTAATAGGGAGTTCTCTTGTTTCCAAGTCAAGGATAGGCTAAAAGTCAAATTGTGAGGATCTGTTTACCTGTTGTGAGCATATGCTTTCCAAGTAATTATAGAACAAATAACTTCAAGATATATGGTTCGATTGGAAGCATTTTTGGGATGAAGATTTTGATAATCGCAGACAGCTGGTCCAGATATGAAACTTATGTATATATTCATGCATGAGAACAATGTTGTAGCATTCCTTGTCTCTATAATTGGTTGATATATTACAGTATGTATCATGAGAATTGCATTTCTAATTCCTGCTGATATGTTTCTAGTGCAGTAGAAATCCCTTACCGTTCCTTTTGTGGATGTTGCTGTCAAGGTAGATGAACTCTTTAAACATGACAGCCCAAAGTCTCCAACCTGTTAAATAAAATGCCATTAATCTTGTTTTCTTGCGTATAAAGCTGCTTTCTGAAGTTATAAACACTATTCCTTACCTTGACAGTCCAATTTTTATCAACGAGTAGATTTGATGATTTCAGGTCCCTATGTATTATTGGTGGATTTCTTCGATGCAAGTAATTCATACCTCTTGCCTGCAGGAAGGTCATTATTCCTTTAGTCTGTGCCATTCAAGAAGCATAATTGCCCTACCTAACTAAAATAAAGATCTAGTAGAAAAAGCATTACGATTTTTGCTAAGGAAAACCCACAACATCAAATGCCATCTTCAAACGGCGTTTAAGATCCAATGCCTGATTGGTCTTGTGTAATATTCTGAAGAGGCTCCCCCTGATATTGAAAATAACATAATTCTGTTAGTGAACTGGAATTTTCTCTCCAGGAATATTGAGCACCACAAAACATTTTATGATTTTCCTTAGCTATCCACATCAGTTTTGTCACTTTCATGTTACCTTGGTAAGAATTCAGTTACAATGGCAAGTCGGTCAGGTGAATATGCAGCTCCCATGAATAGCAATACATTTGGATGTCTTAATCTTTTCATTATACTGATCTGAAATGAGTAGCCCAAGATGGAAGTTTAAGCCATATCTTTAGTGTTGAGTTTATATGTAAAATGAATACCTCCTCCTTGAAATCCAGCAAAGCCCCTTCATGATAGTCCTTTTGTAGGTATAGTTTTATGGCAACATCCTAATGAATAAAAGATAAAATGGTCATGCCTCTTCACAACTAATCCATTATCACTAGGATGACAGCTAAAGGAGGAAAGTTGTTCAATTAATGTACCGATCCATTCCATACTCCATGGTAGACAATAGCATAAGAACCTGGGATGATAGAATGCAAGCGTATTAAAGAACTGATTATATTTCAAAGTATATCTGAGCACATTTTATTGTTATAACCTGTTCTAGAGATCCCTTGCCTTTCATTTTGTTCTGCTTTCAAGCAGCATGATGTGTTAGCACTAAATACAGATGGTTAGGGTGATAAAATCACCTGAAAACATTAAAAGCAGTAGTCTCTGAGGACTTTGTGATCAATATTTATTTATCCTGCGATTTTGGTGGCTAACCTGTGTGATTTTATACTTGTAAAAAAGCTGACTTTATCTATTTTGGCTAGACAGATCTCATAACTTTCAACATTGTGCTAAATGCATGATATTCTAATAATGGTTGGAGATATTAACATAGTTTAACTGGTAAGCGAGTATTCTTCCCTTGTTTCAATGAAAAGTATAAAGCCACTATTATATTTAAGGTATTTAACTTCTTTTCAATCTAGAAGACACATAGAAACATGAAATCTCATATTAGGTGAAAAAATAATGGTGAGGATTCCATACATGCATCAGTTCAATCTTGAAAGAGAACTTTCAAGCAAGCATTCTTGACAATGAGCTGTGGCCAAGACCAACAAATAAAATGGTCAATCTTTGTCATGTCGTTGCATTCAAATAGCTTCAGAGGAAATACCTTCACCAATTTCTTCCCCTAACAGGAGGTCTTCCCATCGAATATCACAGTCTATGACCAAGTTCAAATATTTTTGTTCAGTAGTTGATGCATCAGTCTTTTGTAGAGTTGAATGTGCTGCTAAATCTTGTTTGGGATTTTCTTGTTCATGCAATACATCGTCCTTCTTCCCACTTTGTTCGACACCTACATTTAGAAGTGAAATTCAAACAGTTTATTTCTAGAAAATTTGTCACATTCAAAGAAATATTTTGCAAATTCTTTACTTGCAGCATAATATTCCTGCTTGCAATTACTATTAACATCCCTTCCTCTAGGACACAGTGTTTTTTATTTTCCTCAAAGGAATTGCTTTTGACAGAACATTCTTCTCTTTCATTAGTACCATGATTCATCTGACCTGGGAATGTTTTCTTTAAAACATTAGGAAAGTCCGAGATACAGCACTCTGCTATCTTCATATTCCGTAACTTAGCTTCATCAATGGGTCTATGAACCTGTAAGAGGGGAAAAAAAAATCCAGTTAATGTGATGACTCCTCAACTTAGGACTCACACTCAGGTTGGCAAATAATAATAGTTTAGTTGGCTAAATGTTAGTATCAATTTGTGGGTTCAGGATTTATGTTCATATGGTCATTCTTCATTTTGTTATTGTGGGTGTCATTCTTCTAAGTTCGGCATACTGACTTATAAATCTGTTGAAGAGGAAAGCAGTTTTCTAAATCTTCTTGCCATCATATGTCTTTGTCTAGACTTGTTCCAGGTCTAAGGAAACGCTTGGGGTTACTCCCTAGATGGAGGGGTGTACATTGTTTGACCAACAGGATAAGTCACTTCACCTGTCAAATCATCTTCTAGGTCCTATAGCAGCAGAACGCTGCCTCATATTGGTATTGATAGAGAGGGCTGATATCTGGTTGAGATTCGGTTGCAGCAGATTATCTCAATTTGATGAATTATATCTTCATATGCATAGTATTTATCCCTTGATGTGTTGCTACTTTTGGTTAGAGTTAAGATGTATATGAAAGTGTGCTAGAAATTTTGTTGGAATATACTGAATTGAAAATCACGTCTTACAACTATTTCATACCCTAAATTGTAACTAGAAGAGCCAAAGTACATTTTTTAGACTAAGATTCATTTCTAGAATCATCTATGAAGCTTCTTTTGATTCTCTGCATTTTACATCTATCCATAATACTGGCATGGGAAGTTTAAACAATCAGGATGAGTCAGGGAACTTAAAGTATCGCAAAGAATGAAATCTTAGGTGGATGGATGGTCAAAATATAAGGTTAGAGTTAGAAATGAAAAAGAAAGTTCATAGGGGAGTTGCACCAATCATGGATACGTCATAATGAAAGTTTGAAGCCTAACGTTCAGAAGTATTAAGAAAGAATGCAGGAAGACCCTAGAGGACCTATTTTAAAGTGGTAAGAAGGGATTTCAATGGCTTCTACTACAAGTGAATGTATTCTTTAACTCTTGAGTCTGGAAAGGGATAATGAAGAATTATCTGTGCCTATCCTTGAGATAAGCACCAAACAACACTCTTTCCCCACTAGGTCCTTATCTCCAACATTCAACTTAAGCTATTTTGGTATGGTTTCTACCAAGGGAGGCTGGAACTTGGGGATGGGCGAGAATATGTGAGAGAGAATTTGGGAAGCAACTGAACTTCCCTCGGTCTTTCCTTCCTTGAATATAATATTAATACTTTATTAATATATTATTTTATAAATACTTGGTAAATGAGGATTTATAAAGCTAACCCTAAATAGTTGGGAGAATGTTGGATAATTATGATAATTGTTGGTGAGAAATTTGGTTGACATTGGATCGAACTGGAGTTGAGGAAGAAGAGGTCGTCGCCGATGACATGTAAAATAAAGTCCCGTCTGGAGTCGGTGGTGGTGGCTTCGGCAGGATCGTCCGACGATCAAGTCAGCTCTTCTGGCCAATAGGAATGGAGTGCTCAAGAGAGAGTTCAGCAGAGTTTTGAGAAGGAGAAGAGAGCTCAGAGAAAACGTATCTAGAGGATCTCTTTTGTAGATGGAGCCCAGAGCAGACTGATAGTGACAGTCGTAGCTGTTTGGTAGCTAGCCGCTCGGGACTGCGTGAGAGGGGCGCCGCCTGCAGCAGACTAATAGTGACAGCCGTAGCTGTCTGGTAGCTGGCCGCTCGGGGCCATGTGAGAGGAGTGCCGTCTGCAGCAGATTGATAGTGATAGCCGTAGCCGTCCAATAGTTGGCCGCATGAGAGGTGCGCCGCTTGCAGCAGATTGATAGTGATAGCCGTAGCTGTCCGGTACTGAGCCGCTCGAGGCCATGTGAAGGGGTGAAGAGCTTTGACGTATGTCAATTCAAAAGGTGTTTGGACTTCTAAAGGGAATACGGCTAGAGGGAATCATCCGGAAGGAATACTACTTGAAATTTGGAAATAATCTGCTGGAGGAATCTAGATGGAGTTCAACTGATAGAGAAATCCAGAAGGAGTCCGACTGGTGGAGAAGTTCACTTGAAGGAGTTCAACTGGTGGAGAAGTTCGACTGAAGAAGTCCGGAAGGAGTTCGGCTCCTGGAGAAATTCGGCTGAAGGAAAAGTCCGAAAGGAGTTCGGCTTCTGAAGGAATTCGATTGAAAAAGAAGTCCGAAGGAGTTGGGCTCCTGAAAGAATCCGACTGAAGAAGAAGTTCGGAGGGAGTTGGGCTCCTGAAAAAATTCGAACCGGAGGAAGTTCGGCTCCTGGAGGAATCCGACTGAAGCAGAAGTCCGAAAAGAATTCGGCTTTTGGAGGAATCCATCTGAAGGCGAAGTCCGGAGGGAGTTCGGCCTGAAGGAATCCGACTGAAGAGAGGTCCGGAAGGAGTTCGGCTCCTCCGACTGAAGGAGAGGTTCGAAGAAGTTCGGCTCCTGGAGGAATCCATCTGAAGGAGAAGTTCGGAGGGAGTTTGGCTTCTAGAGGAATCCGACTGAAGTAGAAGTTCCGAAAGAGTTGGGCTCCAGAAGAAATCCGACTGAAGGAGAAGTCCGAAAGGAGTTGGGCTCCTGAAAAAAATCCGACTGAAGAAGAAGTCCTGAAAGGAGTTGGGCTCCTGGAGGAATCCGATTGAAGGAGAAGTCTGAAAGGAGTTCGGCTCTTGGAGGAATCCGACTGAAATAGAAGTCCAGAGGGAGTTCGGCTCCTGAAGGAATCTAGCTGAAGGAGAAGTTCGGAAGAAAGTTCGGCTCCTGGAGGAATCCGACTGAAGGAGAAGTCCGAAAGGAGTTGAGCTCCTAGAGGAATCCGACTGAAGGAGAAGTTCTGGAAGGAGTTCGGCTCCTGGAGGAATTCGATTGAAGGAGAAATTCGGAAGAAGTTTGGCTCCTGGAGGAATCTGACTGAAGGAGAAGTCCGGAGGAAGTTCAGCTCCTGGAGGAATCCGACTGAAGTAGAAATCCGGAGGGAGTTCAGCTTCTGGAGGAATTCGGTTAAAGGAGAAGTTCGGAGGGAGTTCGGCTTCTGGAGGAATCCGACTGAAGGAGAGATCCGAAAAAAGTTGGACTCCTGAAGGAATCCGACTAAAGGAGAAGTCTGAAAGGAGCTTGGCTCCTGGAGGAATTTGACTGAAGGAGAAATCCGGAAGGAGTTCGGCCATTGGAGGAGTTCAGTCGCTGAAGGAGTTTGAATAAGATTCGACCGCTGAGGAGTTCGGCCGACTGAAGGAGTTCGGCTAAGGTTCGGCCGCTGGAGGAATTCGACTGGGGTCCGACCGCTGGAGGAGAATTTCTGATCGAAGCTCTTTCATGATTATCAGTTGCATTAGGCTAAGCATTAGGTTGGACTTTTGCGGGAGCGGGATTTATCCCCAACAATCCCAACAATAGTCCCTCCGCTCCCGAGTTCGAAATTCGAAGGAAGTACAAAAAAGACGACTGTTAAAGTTTTTTTTCGGACTCTGCACCCGTTCAGGTTGAAGCTCAGGAAAGATCTTATCTTCTGTCCTGGGTTTCCGCGCTTTTGCTTGTTGCAGATGCTGAGCTTGTTGTGGACGTCAGACTAGGACCTCTCTTGCAAATCAGGATAAGGTTCTGCCTTTCGTATTTGACGTAGTCAGGTTGTCGTGAGAAAACTCGGATAAGGATTCTTCATCCAATTTCTTTCTTCTCCATCTCTTTAGTCTATGAGGTTCCGACTTTTGCTCATGTTAGGATGAGGTTCTCCTCCTATTCCTAACAGGTTGTAGGGGCACATTAGGATCGTTATCAGAGCCTTTCTTCTCACCTCATCTAAAATGAACGAGGCCTTCGGCTTTGCTCACGTTAGGACGAGGTTCTCTTTCTGTTTCTAACGGACTGTAGGGGCGCATAGAGACCGTTGTCAGGATCTTTTTCCTCATCTCGTCTAAAATGAATGAGGTCTTCGGCTTTGCTCATGTTAGGACGAGATTTTCCTCCTATTCCTAACGGACTGTAGGAGCGCATAAGGGCTGTTGTCAGGGCCTCTCTTCTCGTCTCATCTAAAATGAACGAGGCCTTTGACTTTGCTCACGTTAGGACGAGGTTCTCCTCCTATTTCTAACGGACTGTAGGGGCATATAAGGGTCGTTTTCAGGGCCTCTCTCCTCACTCCGTTTAAAATGAACGAGATCTTTGACTTTGCTCACATTAGGACGAGATTCTCCTCCTGTTCCTAACGAGTTGTAGGGGTACATAAGGATCGTTGTCAGGGCCTCTTCCCTCATCTTGTCTAAAATGAACGAGACCTTCGACTTTGCTCACGTTAGGACGATGTTCTCCTCCTGTTCCTAACGAATTGTAGGGACGCATAAGGGCCATTGTCAGGGCCTCTTCCTTCGTCTTGTCTAAAATGAATGAGGCCTTCGACGTGCTCATGTTAGGATGAGGTTCTCCTCCTGTTCCTAACATGGCCACTATTGATTGCTTCTTCCCTGTCATTATATAGTTTTTGCACCAAGAAACCATAATATTGAAATGGAGGAGTTTTATTGAAGAAAAATTACCGACAGTACATTCTCAGATTCTCTAAGTTTCAAGGTTATGGAAGCGTTGTTCCTCCGAGCTCCTTCAGGCGATAAGTTCCGGACCGGACGACCTCCTCTATTTCATATGTACTTTTCCAATTTGGGGCAAGCCTCCCCTAGCTTCGAGGCTGAGAGATGGCGACTCGTCGAAGTACTAACCCTCCCAAGAGACAGCGTTGATGATGTCGAGAGGCAGCCAATCTCCTTGTTGTTCCTTCCTTCTTGGTGGTTCTGACTGCGACAGTGCCCTCGGCCGACTTTCACTTGCTTTAGACCGGTGTCTGAGGAATCAACCTAGCCGACCTCTCCTGATGAGCTCCTCGATCTCGTCTTGGAGCTGAATGCATTCTTCAGTATCATGGTCGTAGTCATGATGGTAGAGGCAATATTTACTAGGATTGTGCTTGTCGGGATGAATGCGCATTCTTTCAGACCTCAACAGTTGCTCCTTGATCTCCATCAATACTTGTGTTTTTGGACCATTGAGGGGGACGTAGTTATGAAACCTTCTGGGAGGAGAATTTTTTCGCGTCCTTCCATCGGAGCTTCTTTGACGACAAGCTCGAGTAGTTCGAGCTCGCTTGCGCTCGAGGGGGGGTCCGTGAGCGCAGTCGAACTTTATTCAGACCTTTATCAGCCGCGGATTTACTAGACTTGTCCGTCTGCCGCTCTCCTGTGGCTTCCTCATCTTTCAATTTGAAGGCTTCTTTCGCTTGGACATATCTTTCAGTCCGAGCTAGCAGATCGGCAAACTCTCTAGGATACTTTTTCTCCATGGAAAATAGTAAATCATTCTTCTGAAGGCCGCCCTTGAGTGCAGCCATTGCAACAGTCTGATTCAGGTTCTGGACCTCCAATGCAGTAGCGTTAAATCGGATGACATAAGCTCGGATAGATTCTCTCTCCTTCTACTTGATATTTATCAGGGAATTCGAACCTCGGCGGGGATGTCAGCTGCTAACGAAGTGAGCTGCAAACTGATGGCTCATCTGGTCAAAGAAGATCGTACCCGACTTCAACGTCGAGTACCAGTTTCTTGCTGCTTCCTTTAAGGTAGACGGAAAAGCTCGGCATAAGATGACGTCTGTTGTGCCATGGAGCAGCATCATGGTCCGGAAAGCCTCCAGGTGATCGATCGGATCAGAGGTTCCATCGTAGCTTTCAAATTGGGAGAGCTAAAAGTTCGGCGGAACGGGCTTTTGCATAATTCGGAGAGAGAAGGAAGGATTGGTGCAGACGTCGTCATGGCGAGCCGGGACGACTTGGCGGAGTTTCTCAATCCGTCGGTCCATCTTTCGTAGTTTCTAATCGAGGATGTCGTCTCGATCGCAGATCTTGGAAGGTTTTCAGCTATAGATGGGAAATGTCTCTTTCGGAGAAGAATCATGATCCAAACAAGGATTCTCTACTCTCTTTTTCTCCTTCCTAGGGGCGACAGGTATGCTAGCCCAAGTACTCATCCTTGGGACCGGTTCCTGATATTCTAATGGCGGGTTTCCTAGCAGAATTGCCGTCGGGGGTTGCCGCATGGCCTGCACCATCTCATTGAGGCCCTGAATCCGCTGCATCAATAGGTTAAACTGCTCCAGATCCACTGTGGCTGTCGGTGGAGGAGGTTGAAGCGTCGGTGCTAGAGCAGGAACGGGTGAGTCTGGCTCGGATCTGGCGGTAGAAGCGGTAGATCATCGGGTAATCGTCTTCTTTGGAGGCATTTCTTGGGATCGAGGGAGATGATGGAGATGAACTTTGAAGAAGAAGATCCATATGGTCGGCTGAGCACTTCTTTAAGAACAAGGGTACCTCAGGAACGGAGGTCCCTTCCTTCAGCGCCAATTCTTTTGGTGTAAAATCTGATCGACGTCGGATTGAGCTGGAGTTGAGGAAGAAGAGGTCACCGTCGGTGACCTGCCGGTGACCTGCAAAACAAAGTCCCATCCGGAGTCGGTGGCGGCGGCTCCGGCAGGATCCTCTGACGATCAAGTCAGCTTTTCTGGCCAACAGAAATAGAGTGCTCAGGAGAGAGTTCAGCAGAGTTTTGGGAAGGAGAAAAGAGCTCAGAGAAAACGTATTTAGAGGATCCCTTTTGTAGATGGAGCTCGAAGCAGACTGATAGTGACAGCCGTAGTTGTCTGGTAGCTGGCCGCTCGGAGCTGCGTGAGAGGGGTGCCGCCTGCAGCAGACTGATAGTGATAGCCGTAGCCATCCGGTGGCTGGTCGCTCGGAGCTGCGTCAGATGGGCGCCATTTGCAGCAGACTGATAGTGACAGCCGTAGCTGTCCGGTACTGAGCCGCTTGGAGCCACGTAGAGGGGTGAAGAGCTTTGACGTATGTCAATTTCAGAGGAGTTTGAACTCCTAAAGGAAATATGGCTAGAGGAGATCATCTGAGAGGAATGCTATTTGAAATCTAGAAGTAATCTATTAGAGAAATCCGGATGGAGTTCGATTGATGAAAAAGTCTAGGAGTCCGACTGGTGGAGAAGTTCGGCTGAAGGAATTCGACTGGTGGAGAAGTTCGGCTGAAGAAGAAGTCTGGAAGAAGTTCAGCTCTTGGAGGAATTCGACTGAAGAAGAGGTCTAGAAGGAGTTCGGCTCCTGAAGGAATCCATCTGAAGAAAAATTTTGGAGGGAGTTCGGCTCCTGGAGGAATCCGACTGAAGTAAAAGTCTGGAAGGAGTTCGGCTCCTAGAGGAATCCATCTGAAGGCGAAGTTTGGAGGGAGTTCGCTCCTAGAAGAATCCGACTGAAGGAGAGCTCCGGAAGGAGTTCGGCTCCTAGAGGAATCCATCTGAAGGAGAAGTCCGGAGGGAGTTTGGCTCCTGGAGGAATCCGACTGAAGGAAAAGTTTGGAAGGAGTTTGGCTCCTGGAGGAATCCATTTGAAGAGAGAAGTCCGGAGGGAGTTCGGCTTTTGGAGGAATCCAACTGAAGTAGAAGCCCGAGGAGAGTTCGTCTCCTGGAGGAATCCAGCTGAAGGAGAAGTCTGGAGGAGTTCGGCTTCTGGAGGAATCCGACTGAAGGAGAAGTTTTGGAGAGAGTTCGGCTCCTGAAGGAATTCGACTGAAGGAGAGGTCTGGAGGAAGTTGGGCTTCTGGAGGAATTTGACTGAAGGAGAAGTCCTGGAAGGAGTTCGGCTCCTAGAGGAATCCAATTGAAGAAGAAGTCCGGAGGGAGTTCAGCATCTGGAGGAATCCGACTGAAGGAGAAGTCTGGAGGGAATTTGGCTTTTGGAGGAATCTGACTGAAGTAGAAGTCCGGAGGGAGTTCGGCTCCTGAAGGAATCCGACTGAAGGAGAGGTCCGGAAGGAGTTGAGCTCCTGGAGAAATCCAACTGAAGGAGAAGTCTGAAAGAAGTTCGGCTTCTAGAGGAATTTGACTGAAGGAGAAATCTGAAAGGAGTTCGGCCACTGGAGGAGTTCAGCCGCTGAAGGAGTTCGGCTAAGGTTCGGCCGTTGAGGAGTTCGGCCGGCTGAAGGAGTTCGGCTAAGGTTCGGCCGTTGGAGGAATTCGACTGGGTCTGGCCGCTGGAGGAGAATTTCTGATCGAAGCTCTTCCGTGATTACCAGTTGCATTAGACTAAGCATCAGGCTGGACTTCGACGGGAGCAGGATTTATCCCCAACAATAATAATATTAATTTATTATTTTCATTATGCAATATGTTAGTATGAATATAATGTTAGTATGTTAATATTAATATAATATAATTTGAGCAAAACTAAGGTGTTCTCAACAGGATAACTAAGATGGTCCTCGTCTTCAAAATCAATGATAGACCATCCCAAATTAAAAATTCAAACAATTGAATATGGCCTATGGTACAAAAATGCCTAGAAAACAAAATTCGTATATCCAGTAGTCTCTAACCTATGCATCAAGTTTGTACAAAAATCAGTGATATTAAATGCATGAGTGTAGGAAAATAAATGAGAAGGCACATAATTGAAAATCCATATTATGATTATGATTTACATATCTTAAAACATGGATAGTTTAAATTCACTAGGTTTTGATGATTAGATCATAATAAAATATAATATCGTCTGACTAGAACTGTTCATTCTAATATCTACTGGATTATTAGATAAGAGAACATTGAAGAAAAAATTTTGGTTTGTATGCATTTTTTTATTATGTAGATGATGTTCAATGATTTTGATCTTGAATGCGGATAGTATATCGTTGACTTTGAAGGTGAGAGGATCATCTTAACTATCCTCTTGGGAGCACCTTAGCTTTATTAATATAGTATTATACTGGTGTGTAATCTAAATTATGTTAATATTAATGATTAAATATTAATATTGTATTAATAAATCATTAGTAATATAACATGAATTAACACTATAGTACTGTTGTTGCAGAATCTGGTTGACGTCGAATTGAGTTGGAGTCGAGGAAGATGAGGTCGCCGCCGGTGATCTACAACATAAAGTCCCGTCCGGAGTCGATGGTGGCTCCGGCAGGATCCTCCGATGATCAAGTCAGCTCTTCTGGCCAACAGAAATGGAGTGCTCAGAAAAGAGTTCGGCAGAGTTTTGGGAAGGAGAAGAAAGTTTAGAGAAAACGTATATGGAGGGTTTCTTTTTATAAACGGAGCTTGATTGATAGTGATGGCCATATTGTCCGGTAGTGGGCGGCTCGAGATCGCATGGAATTCGGTACGGAGAGGAAGGTGTCGTCAGGCTGATAGTGACAACCATACCGTCCGGTAGTAGGCCGCTTGGGGCCGCGTTGGATTTGCTACGGAGAGAGGGGCATCGTCAGACTGATAGCGACCATTCGTCGAGATTTAATAGCCATAGTTTGGAGAAAGCAGGCGTTGATTGGTGAAGAACTTCGATATTTATCAATTACAGAGGAGTTCGAACTTTTGAAGAAAATACGTCTGGAGGAGATCATCCGAGAGTAATCCATTGGAGGAATCTGACTGAAGGAGAAGTCCGGAAGGAGTTCGACTCCGGGAGGAATCCGATTGAAGGAGTCTGGAAGGAGTTTGGCTCCTGTAGAAATCCGACCGAAGGAGAGATACGAAAGGAGTTCGGCTCCTATAGAAACTTGACTGAAGGAGGAGTTCGACTCTTGTAGAAATCCGACTGAAGGAAGAGTCCGGAGGGAGTTCGGCTCCTGAAGGAATCCGACTGAAGGACGAGTTTGGAAGGAGTTCGGCTCCTATAGAAATCTTGACTGAAGGAGGAATCCGAAAGGAGTTCGGCTTCTGTAGATATCTGACCGAAGGAGAGATGCGGAAGGAGTTTGGCTCCTGTAAAAATTTGACTGAAAGTAGAGCCCGGAAGGAGTTCAGCTCCTATAAAAATTCGACTGAAGGAAGAGTCCGGAGGGAGTTCGACTTTTGGAGAAATTCGACTGAAAGAGTTTGGAAGAAATTCGGCTCCTGTAGAAACTTGATTGAAGGAGTTCGGCTCCTGTAGAAATCCGACTGAAGGAAGAGTTCGGAGAGATTTCGACTTTTGGAAGAATCTGACTGAAGGAGTTCGGCTCCTGTAGAAATTTGACTGAAGGAGGAGTCCGGAAGGAGTTCGGCTCCTGTAGAAATCCGACTGAAGAAAGAGTTCGGAGGGAGTTCGGCTCCTGGAGGAATCCGACTGAAGGAGTCCGGAAGGAGTTCGGCTCCCGTAGAAATCCGACTGAAGAAAGAGTTCGGAGGGAGTTCGGCTCCTGGAGGAATCCGACTGAAGGAGTCCGAAAGGAGTTCAGCTCCTATAGAAATTCGACTGTGGAAAAAGTTCGGATGGGATTCGATCGTTGCAAGAGTTCGGCTGAGGCTCGGCCGCTGAGGAGTTCGGCCGGTTGAAGAAGTTCGGCTAAGATTTGGCCGCTGGAAGAGAATTTTCGATTGAAGCTCTTCCGTGATTACCAGCTGCATTAGGCTAAGCATCAGGTTAGACTTCGGCGGGAGCGGGATTTATCCCCAACAATAGTCCCCCCCACTCTCGAGTTCGAAATTCGAAGAAAGAGAGTATAAAAAAGACGACTGCCAAAGTCCTCTTCGGGTTTCTGAACTAGTTCAGGTTGAAGCTCAGAGATCTTATCTCCAGCCAAGGTTGATGTTGAAGCTGAAGCTCGAGGGAGATCTTGTCTCCAACCGAGGTTGAAATTGAAGTTGAAGCTCGGAGGAGATCTTGTCTCTAGCCGAGATTGACGTTGAAGTTGAAGCTCAGGGAGATCTTATCTCCAACCGAGGTTGAAGGAGACTTTATCTTCTATTGATGTAGACTTTAAAACTCGGAGGAAATCTTACACTAGTTGAAGTTGAAGGAGATCTTATCTTCTGTTGACGTAGAAGCTCAGGAAAGATCTTATCTTCAGTCGAGGTTGAAGGAGATTCTATCTCCTGTTGACGTAGACTTTGAAGCTCGAAGAGAGATCTTATCTCTAGTCGAGGTTGAAGGGAGATCTTTTCTCCTATTGACGTAGACTTTGAAGCTCGGGGGAGATCTTATCTCCAGCCGAGGTTGAAGGAGATCTTATCTCCTATTGACGTAGACGTTGAAAATCGAGGGAGATCTTATCTTTAGCCGAGGTTGAAGGAGATCTTATCTCCTGTTGACGTAGACTTTGAAGCTCGGAGGAGATCTTATCTTCAGCCGAGGTTGAAGAAGATCTTATCTCTTATTGACGTAGATGTTGAAGCTTAGGGGAGATCTTATCTTCAGCCGAGGTTGAAGGAGATCTTATCTCCTATTGACGTAGAAGCTTGGGAAAATCTTATCTCCAGTCGAGGTTGAAGGAGATCTTATCTTCTGTTGACGTTGACTTTGAAGCTCGGAGGAGATCTTATCTCCAGCCGAGATTGAAGGAGATTTTATCTTCTATTGACGTAGAAGCTTGGGGGAGATTTTATCTCCAACCGAGGTTGAAGGAGATCTTATCTCCTATTGACATAGACGTTGAAGCTCGGGGGAGATCTTATCTCCTTTGAAGCTCGAGGAGATCTTATCTCCAGCCTAGGTTGAAGAAGATCTTATCTCCTGTTGACGTTGAAGCTCGGGGGAGATCTTATCTCCAGCCGAGGTTCAAGGAGATTTTATCTCCTGTTGTCGTAGACATTGAAGCTCGGAAGAGATCTTATCTGCAGCCGAGGTTGAAGGAGATCTTATCTCCTGTTGACGTAGAAGCTCGGGGGAGATCTTATCTTCAGTTGAGGTTGAAGAAGATCTTATCTTCTGTTGACGTAGACTTTGAAGCTCGGAGGAGATTTTATCTCCAGCCGAGGTTGAAGGAGATCTTATCTCCTATTGACGTAGATGTTGAAGCTCGGAAGAGATCTTATCTCCAGCCGAGGTTGAAGGTCTTCGACTTGCTCATGTTAGAATGAGGTTCTCCTATTCCTAATAGGGCCAACTATTGATTGCTTCTTCCTTGTTATCACATAGTTTTTGCACCAAGAAACAATAATACTGAAATAGAAGAGTTTTATTGAAAAAAATTACTGGTAGTACATCCTCAGATTTTCTGAATTCAAAGGTCGTGGGAGCGTTGTTCCTCCGAGTTCCTTCAGGCGATAAGTTCCGTGCCGGATGATCTCCTCTATTTCATACCAGCCTTTTCGATTTGGGGAAAGCTTCTCCTAGCTTTGAGGTTGAGAGATGGTGGCTCGCTGAAGCACCAAGTCCCCCAGAGATAGGGTTGATAATGCCGAGAGGCGGCCGATCTCTTTGTTGTTCCTCTCTTATTGGTGGTTCTGGCTACGGCAGCGCCCTTGACCGATCTTTCCTTGCTTTAGGCCGGCGTCTGAGGAACCGACCCAACCGGCCTCTCCTAATGAGCTCCTTGATTTCGTCTCAAAGCTGAATGCATTCTTCAGTATCGTGGCTGTGGTCACAATGGTAAAGGCAGTACTTACTTCGATCGTGCTTGTTTGGAGGAGCTTGTAATTCTTCTGATCTTGGTAGCTGATTCTTAATTTTCATCAAAACTTAAGTTTTAGGAGCATTAATGGGGGCGTAGTTGCGGAACCTTTCGGGGGGAGGACTTCTTCGCGCCCTTCTATCGGGACTTCTTTGATGACGAGCTCAAGGAGTTCAGGCTCGCTTGCGCTCGGAGGGAGTTCGTGAGCACGGCCGAATTTCATTTGGCCCTCCATCAGCCACGGGTTTACTAGACTCGTCCGCCTACCGCTCTCCTACGGCTTTTTTATCCTTCAACTTGAAGGCTTCTTCCGCACGGGCATATCTCTCGGTCCGGACTAGCAGATCGGCAAAGTTTCTTGGGTACTTCAGGAAGAATAGCAAATCATTTTTTTGAAGGCCGCCCTTGAGTGCGGCCATTACAACAAACTGGTCCAGATTTCGGACCTCCAATGCAGCAGCAGCAATAAATCGGATGACATAAGCCGGATGGATTCTCTCTCCTTCTGCTTGATATTCATTAGAAAATCCGAATCTCGGCGCGAACGTCGGCTGCTGACGAAGTGAGCCGCAAACTGATAGCTCATCTGGTCAAAGAAGAAGATTGTACCCGACTTCAACATCGAGTATCAATTTTTTGCTGCTCTCTTTAAGGTAGATGGAAAAGCTTGGCATAATATGGCGTCCGGTACGTCATGGAGCAGCATCATGGTTTGGAAGGCTTTCAAGTGATCGACCGGATCAGAGGTTCCATCGTAGCTTTCAAGTTGGGAAAGCTTGAAGTTCGGCGGAATGGGCTCTTGCATAATTCGGAGAGAGAAAGGGGGATCGGTGCAGACGTCGTCATGGGGAGCCGAGGCGAAGTGGCAGAGTTCTTCAATCCGTCGGTCCATCTCCCACAGTTTGTGATCGAGGACGTCATCTCGGTTGCAAATCTTGGATGACTTCCGACTGTAGATGGGGAAGGTTTCTTTCTGAGGAGAATCATAATTCGAACACGGATCCTCTACTCTCTGTTTTTCCTTCTCAAGGGCGATGGGTATGCTAGGCCAAATGCTCTTTCTTAGGGTCGGTTCCTGACATCTTGATGGCGGGTTTTCTGACGAAATTGCCACCGGAGGCTGCCGCATGGCCTGCATCATTTCGGTAAGGCCCTGAATCAGCTGCATCAGCAGGTTAAACTGCTCCAGATCTATCATGGCCGTCGGTGGAGGTGGTGGTTGAAGCACCGGCGATGGAGCAGGAACAGATAGATCTGGCTCAGACCTGATGGCAGAAGCGATAGATCTCTAGGTATTTGCCTTCTTTGGAGGCATTTCTTGGGATCGAGGAAGAGGGTGGAGATGAACCTTGAAGAAGAAGGTCGGCAGGGTTGACTAAGCACTCCTTTAAAAATAAGGATACCTCAGAAACTGAGGGCTCTTCCTCTAGCGCCAAATTCTGTTGTTGCAGAATCTGGTTGACGCCGGATTGAGCTGGAGCCGAGGAAGACGAGGTCGCCGTCGATGACCTACAACACAAAGTTCTGTCCGGAGTCGGTGGTGGCTCCGGCAGGATCCTTCGACGATCAAATCAGCTCTTTTGGCCAATAGAAATGGAGTGCTCAGGAAAGAGTTCGGTAGAGTTTTGGGAAGGAGAAGAGAGCTTAGAAAAAACATATCTGGAGGATCCCTTTTTATAGACGGAGCTTGATTGATAGTGATGGCCATACGGTCCGGTAGTGGGCCGTGTGGGGTTCGGTACGGAGAGAAAGATGTCGTCGGGCTGATAGTGATAGCCATACCGTTCGATAGTAGGCCGCTCGGGATTTGCTATAGAGAGAGGGGCGTCGTCAGACTGATAGCGACCGTTCGTCGAGATTTAATAGCCGTAGTTCCGAGGAAGCAGGCATTAGTTGATGAAGAACTTCGACATATATCAATTCTAGAAGTTCGGACTCCCGAAGGAAATACGTCTGGAGGGGATCATCCGGAAGCAATCCGCTAGAGGAATCCGATTGAATGAGAAGTTCGGAAGGAGTTCGGTCGAAGGAGAAGTCCGGAAGGAGTTCGGCTTCTGTAGAAATCCGACTGAAGGAGAGATACGGAAGGAGTTCGGCTCCTATAGAAACGTGATTGAAGGAGGAGTCTGGAAGGAGTTCGGCTCCTGTAGAAATCCGACTGAAGGAAGAGGCCAGAGGGAGTTTGGCTCCTGGAGGAATCCGACTGAAGGAGTCCGGAAGGAGTTCGGCTCCTGTAGAAACCTTGACTGAAGGAGTCCAGAAGGAGTTCGGCTCCCGTAGAAACTTGACCGAATGAAGAGTCCGGAAGGAGTTCGGCTCCCGTAGAAACTTGACCGAAGGAAGAGTTCGGAAAGAGTTCGGCTTCCGTAGAAATCCGACTGAAGGAGGAGTTCGGCTCCTGGAGGAATCTAACTGAAGGAGTCCGAAAGGAGTTCGGCTCCTGTAGAAACTTGACTGAAAAAGAAGTCCGGAAGGAGTTCGGTTCCTATAGAAATCCGACTGAAGAAGAAGTCCGGAGGGAGTTTGGCTCCTATAGAAATCCGACTGAAGGAAGATTTCAGAGGGAGTTCGGCTCCTGAAGGAAGCTGACTGAAGGAGGAGTCCGGAAGAAGTTCGGCTCCTGTAGAAATTCAACTGTGGAAGAAGTTCGGATGGGGTTCGGCCGCTGGAAGAATTCGGCTGGGGCTCGGCCGTTGAGGAGTTCGGCTAGCTGAAGGAGTTCGGCTAAGATTTGGCCGCTGGAGGAGAATTCCCGATCGAAGTCCATGATTACCAGTTGTATTAGGCTAAGCATCAAGCTGGACTTCGGCGGAAACGGAATTTATCCCCAACAAGTACCATTCTATTAATATATAGAGAAAGATGTCGTCGGGCTGATAGTGATAGCCATACCGTTCGATAGTAGGCCGCTCGGGATTTGCTATAGAGAGAGGGGTGTCGTCAGACTGATAGCGACCGTTCGTCGAGATTTAATAGCCGTAGTTCCGAGGAAGCAGGCATTAGTTGATGAAGAACTTCGACATATATCAATTCTAGAAGTTCGGACTCCCGAAGGAAATACGTCTGGAGGGGATCATCCGGAAGCAATCCGCTAGAGGAATTCGATTGAATGAGAAGTTCGGAAGGAGTTCGGTCGAATGAGAAGTCCGGAAGGAGTTCGGCTTCTGTAGAAATCCGACTGAAGGAGAGATACGGAAGGAGTTCGGCTCCTATAGAAACGTGATTGAAGGAGGAGTCTGGAAGGAGTTCGGCTCCTGTAGAAATCCGACTGAAGGAAGAGGCCAGAGGGAGTTTGGCTCCTGGAGGAATCCGACTGAAGGAGTCCGGAAGGAGTTCGGCTCCTGTAGAAACCTTGACTGAAGGAGTCCAGAAGGAGTTCGGCTCCCGTAGAAACTTGACCGAATGAAGAGTCCGGAAGGAGTTCGGCTCCCGTAGAAACTTGACCGAAGGAAGAGTTCGAAAAGAGTTCGGCTTCCGTAGAAATCCGACTGAAGGAGGAGTTCGGCTCCTGGAGGAATCTAACTGAAGGAGTCCGAAAGGAGTTCGGCTCCTGTAGAAACTTGACTGAAAAAGAAGTCCGGAAGGAGTTCGGTTCCTATAGAAATCCGACTGAAGGAGAAGTCCGGAGGGAGTTTGGCTCCTATAGAAATCCGACTGAAGGAAGATTTCAGAGGGAGTTCGGCTCCTGAAGGAAGCTGACTGAAGGAGGAGTCCGGAAGAAGTTCGGCTCCTGTAGAAATTCAACTGTGGAAGAAGTTCGGATGGGGTTCGGCCGCTGGAAGAATTCGGCTGGGGCTCGGCCGTTGAGGAGTTCGGCTAGCTGAAGGAGTTCGGCTAAGATTTGGCCGCTGGAGGAGAATTCCCGATCGAAGTCCATGATTACCAGTTGTATTAGGCTAAGCATCAAGCTGGACTTCGGCGGAAACGGAATTTATCCCCAACAAGTACCATTCTATTAATATATATTTTTTAATACTAGTAGATTAATATTATCTTAATTAACTTTTTTTTATATATTTTTATATCAATATTTTATTAAAAATATTGTAAGCTAATATTGGAAGGGCATACTTGTCCAATTTGGAGAAATCATCTTTTTCTATACTTATCCTCATACAAGATCCAAATATCAATTTTTATCCTGTAAGAGCTCCAAACAAATTAACAGCAAAAGTGCAATCATTATTTGGGATAATAACATTTATCCCTAACAAAAATAAGATCCAATTCCCATTAAACCTACCTGAAATTAGAGCTACCTGGAATAAAGCCTATTTATCTCTGAAACCCTATCCCCTTTCCACACCAGGCCTTAAGGATTTAATGGAAGAGCCATTAGGTCAATTCAAATTTGAAGCCTGTGATTTTGGTTATGGTTATTGGGACATATTGTGCAACAATGAGAAGCAAATCTTCAAAACAAAACAAATGAAATATCTAAAAGATGATAAAAAGTTTTTTCTGGATTTTAAATGAGTCTACGCCAACGATCATGCATGGAAGTCATTAATGGTTTTGATAAGAATGCATCATCTGGATCGTGCTTTTGTAGATTTTGACAAATGAATAGAATCATTATTTTGATGCTGCTATTAATAAAACACATGATGCAAAAACCAGACCAAACTGAGACAGAAAGCAGCCTTATTTAAATTGATCATTCCGGAAAGAGGAACGGTGTAAGAAAACCCAGATTCATAACGCCATGAGGATAAGTGGTGAGAAAAGAACTAACATGACATGGATCGAATCTTAGAGAAGCTGATCATATATTTGAACAACATTTATAAGGCAAACACCAAATTGATTGGATCAATGTTGCTATTTATGTTTGTTGTTGTTTTGTATATCAAGCTGATGTCTAAACGGAATCAAGCATTTGATGTTGGAGTTATGGTCTGCAAATGATACTGGCATAACATGTCACCAACTTTTTCCTTGGAGAGCAGGGTATTCCTAGATTGCTCAATTCAGATTTTTTTAAAAAAAGATTTTAAGTCTTGATTGCTCAGCTGATTATCCAAATAATTTGATAAATGATTATCAAGGCATTTTCCTAAATCCTCCATGTTGAAAGAAATATTCTATTTACCAGATTAGCAATATTAAGCTTGTCTTAAAAGTTAAATCACTTATAGAAACATGATCCATTGATAAATTCCTTTATAGCTTATGCATAATGTTTAATATGAAATTATATCAATCTGTTCAGTAGTATTTTTTCTCTCCCATGCACAAGGACTTTTAATGATGAAATGTAAATCAAAATTAGCTGTCTTCATTCTTTATTTTGATTTATCCTCCACCCAAATATGCATTTCAAAATACATATGAAAATGCAAAGCTAATACTTCCTTTTTTTGTTAGTTTCTGAGAATGCAAGTCCATTTAGCAGTCACAAATTGAGACATTGATACTGGTGACTGTGTATATGATGGACATTTTTTTAATTTTTACTCGGCGAAATCTCCTTGGAAGCATATAGCATTTGCAAGTTATATTTTAAACATTTTCTTTTTAAGAAAACGATATTATAGCATATAAAGCCACAATGAAGGTTGCCTGGAAACAACTTAAGTACATTAATCTATTCACAAAAATACATGCTGATAATTAAGTTTTCTGTCATCTAACTTAAAATTGAGTTTCAAAGACCATGAAATTATGTGAACCTTCAATGGTCTGTTTATTCCGCTCAGAACAATCAACTGTGGAAATGATTACACTTGTTTGTTTTTATATGGTTATGATGGATATAGTGTTACAGTTTCTTTCATGTGGCTGTGTATCACATAATAATGTCATTTATTAACATATCCATGCATGGTCAAAACATTGCCCAATCCAATTAACTTTGTTAATTTAAATTTTTTTATATTGTACCATGGGAAACAAAAGTTGAAGCTCCCCAAGAACCAGATTGAGTCTTCATAGGAAAGCATGTCAATAGTTATCTTGGCATTGCAGTCACCATAAAGTGTTTCAATCATTACTGGCTTGAGTTCTAGGCCTTCAAAATTTTTAGTTCCATAATAAGACCCAAGCATGTATTTTCCCTATTTCAGCACTTGAATGGTTATATGTCTGCCATCCTTCAATGTATAACAAACTCAGAGTGCTACAAATATTTATATTTGGACATGATCTTTGCTACAGATGCTCAACTATGGGTTTCAAAGACATTTTGTACAAACTTTAGTAAGACCATTTATTGTTTGCCAAAATTAGCTGCTGAGATGATTTTGCTGGCTGCAACCAAAGAATCATCAATGTCAAAACTAAGTAATCATCAAGACACACCGACTAAGGTTGAAAACATACCACACCTAAATTGTCTGAGCTTCCCTTTGGTGCATGACTGTTACAACCACCAGAGCCAGTGAGGTGCCCGACTGCTGTTGGTTGATGTGATTCTGTTTTCTGCATATGCACAGAAAAATAAACCCCCCTCCAAAAAAAAAAGGCAACAGCTCTTTGGAGAATCTGAAATTAAAATATCTGTAGATATTCTAATAAAATTGTCCTTCTGGGACATTGATATCTTGTTTCAACAAATAATACACACTATGACTTCTTATACTTTGCTCGCTATAATTAGTTAATTACTTATTTTTCAATAAATTATCTGCAGGCACATCATTTGTCTCAAAATCAATAGAAATACAAGGAATATGAAAGTTCTCTTTATCCCAGCATTGTGTTATGGGCTTTGTTTTGGGTAGAGTTTAACCTACTGCTTTAAGGTAGCAACTCTGAAAGAAGTTTTATACAAAAATAAGTGCAACTACAGGGAACTCACCTTTTTTGTTGAATTGGAGCCCGAATTCTTTGGCGAAGCAGTTTGAACGCCTTTATCTGATTCTTGAAATTGGTAGGTGCTTCCTCGAATGTTCAGTTTACCAAAGACCTTTGTAACCTGTCATTCTCAGTAAATGTATAGAATCCATTATCAAACAGAAATATATCAGCAGAAGTGATAATCATATGACTGCTCATGTGAACTGATACTGCTGTGATAGAACAGTAACACTAGCCGGTGATTGCATGTTTCAAGCAAAGCATTGCGTACGATTTTTGATGGCTGATTAAATTTTGACTTAATTTCCTCATGCTTATGGGCCATTTCCTGAACAGCTCTCTTCCCAGCATGCGTTCTGAAGACGGCCTTCAGTACCTGGAAATGTTTCGAAGTTATAAACTGCCAATATATAGGCAATCTCTATGTGCTATATATTATGGAAGAAAAAAAAAGGAAAGCTTACGGGTATCTCTGTTTTCTCTGACTTCACATTTTCGTTTTCAAACATGCATTCACATCTTTCTAGGGAATTCTTACCCTCACAGTCACTATGTTCATGACTGCGGAAGAAAATTTTTGAAGCCTGTGGATTTAAAATAAGATATAACTTTGGCACCCTAGAAGGAGAGAAAGAAAGAGATAGAAACCAGCTCATGCGATTATTAGTACCAAACTAGAGACGGACGACGCAATTTGTGCTTGTGGCTGCCACTGAACTCTTCGAAAACTTGATTGGTATTCTCTTGGTTGGCCTTGAGCTTGATCCCAGCGTACTCTCGATTTCTCCGGGTACAAAAGAGTAGCCGCATCAGTTGAGACGGTAATGATCCCAATAAACTCACCATCCTCGTATAACGGGCTTTGTGTTACCAAGGCTACAAAGATTTCTCCAGACCTCTTCTTAAATGGAAACTGACCTGACCATGATCGACCATTACTTAACCTTTCCATGGTCTTCTGAAGGTATGGACGACACCCTTCATCGAGGAGCAGGTCGGCAACCCTTCGGCCAATTGCTTCACGATCCTTCCATCCATAAAGTTTTTCGGCTGACTGATTCCTGCACAGAGAATAGATATGAGTTCACTTGCCTTCGCCCTGAATTCTAGTAATCGGAGCACCACTGGTTCCTTTCTATTTGATTTAATAAACAAATCCATGCAATCATCTGCATGCTGTCATATTTAGTGGCCGGTGCAACATTTTGCTCGCATCAGCGGTTGTGCAAAATGAGTGTCCGAGCAGTATTGTTTGAGTTATATACGAGAAAGATGAAAAAGAGTATCAACAAATTGATAGAACACCAAATCTTGGGCTATTTTCTTCTTTCCTCAGCTATTCATGAGAAAAAAATTAGCAAGGGAAGTAGAAAATAAAAGGACAGGAAAAAAGAAACCCTTGTAACCAGAAGCAGCGCGATCTTTCCAAGCCCAGCAAGCAGAATTTTGGGTGGTAAGCTCTCGATGACACGTAGATTTCAATATTTCAACTAGCTTGATTCTAACATATGGTTCTTGGTGATTCCAGTTTCTCTTTTCAATTGCTGCCAGAGTACTGGGCTCATCAGGAACCACCTCCCAACCCGTTTTTTTTTTTTTTTTTTCTTTTTTCTGGTGAGAATTATAGCTTACGAATGTCCGACCATATCTCGCATCCAGTGCCCTTTAATTGCATGAATTGCAGGAACTACATCGAAGAATGAAGGCCATGCTACTAATTAGTTGCAATCTTCCTTAATGGTTTTACTTTCGAATAAATACACAAAAGACTTGCTATAATAAAACACAAGCCTAGCATCCATAGTCATCACGGGAAAACACCATATAGCAGCAAACGGGATCCAATAAAGGATCGGATTATCTTAAACGGTGCAGCAATGGGACACTCTAAATATAGATGAGAAGAGAAACAGACCAGAATATGATCTCGCCGGTGACCGGCCGACAGACGTGTAGGGCGTGGCCCATGCAGTGCAGCACGTTGCGGTACGGATTGCAGGCGAAGAAGCCCCGCAGGAGGCCAGCTTCGCCGCCGCCTTCGGCTATCGTTTGACGGACCCGATGCTCGGGCTCGACTTCTCGTTCTCGGCGGACGACGTCGAGTTGCTCCCGGAGCCTGGCCTGTCTCGTTTCCAGGCCTTCCAATCTCTTCATCAGGGCCTCCGGCTCCTCCTCCATACTTTCTTTGGTTAGCTTTGATCGCCCCCCGTAGGAATTCAGGTGCTTTTGCCGCGACCTACAGGAGCATGCGTCTTATAGACGTAAGGGCATGGAGATTTACCGTGACCCCCGGTTTGGTTAGTAGTCCATTTCACTTTTCTCTACCCTGCTCAGGTGATGGATTGTTTAATATTCTTATAAGAAATGCCGCGGCTGTTGGTGGACTTTTTGCAAGTTAGTCGGGCCGTTGTGTTAGAAATTTACCGGCTGGGTGCTTTCATTTCTTTTTTGGGTGGATGGTGCTGTTGTGATGCACAACATTGGCTTACTCTAATGAGATGGTGATGTTCTTCAAGCTTATCTGGTCTTTGCTTCTTCTTCTTTTTTTTTTTAATGATCTTTTTGTCTTTTTCAGGTTAAGTCATATTATATAGGTTTGAAGAGCTATATCCTTTTGTATAATTATTGTTGGAAATGGGATCCTTTGTGGTGTAACTTTTGTATCATAGAATATGATTGTATATAGTCATCACATCATCTATTTTAGAAATGCACAACTATTTTTCATTATCATGATGCACTATGTATCGTATTGATTATACCCCAATAATGAATAAGAACAATCCATCTCCAAAATGGATAATGTAGTGGTTATACATAATGGTACCATACTCTATAGTGTTACTTTTGCACTGTATAGAATCCGAACTTTTATTATTAAGTCTAAACTCTCGTGTACAATGGATGCTAGCTATCTCAATCATCAGGCTAGCCGCAAATTTGGCATATTTGGAAAAGCAAGCCTTAGATGTGCCGCTCAACCACTAGAATCCCTTTTGTGGCCACCATCTGTCACTCGTTTGGAGATAATAATCTCACTGGACCAAGTTATTAATATATGTATGGTCTACATACAAAAAGTGAATGATGAATAGGTGGCTTCATGTTGATAACTCGTGCACATCCACTCTTGAAAACCTTCGTGAAACACACCGCAACGTAGGGCCTCACCATTCTACTTGGTTTATTTACGGTTATTATTTAATTAGGAGTTATCAAGCATGAAGGATATAATTAACATGAAAAACCTGCTTGAAAAGATAACAAAAGGATCTCAAGATTCTATCGTATGGGATAGGATATAATTTTTTTCTTTTTTCTTCAACCATTTTTTAAATGTCATATAACAATATAATAAATAGAGTACTTCAATAGCTGAATTTTTGTTGTACATTAAACAACAAACTCTAATAACGATCGAATAGCAACTCATGTGATTAATAATGGTATCATTAATATTCATGTCCATTTAAGCTGAACGTACGTGGAGAAATTTTTGTTATTAATATCAGTATTATAAATAGGACGGACATGTATTCTTCTTTTCTTCAAAGTCTATATGCAAAAAGTTCTATAATTAATACCAACATTAATAGTACAATACTGACATTAATGGTACATTGTATGGGTGCATTTTTTCTCTTTCTTCTTAATCATCGTGCACATTAATTCTAGCATCATTAATATCTATTGCATTATTAAGTGACAAATGTTACTCATAGCAAAATATCATTAATTAAAAGCAGTATCATCAATACTAGCATCAACATAGCACATGAAAAATTTTATTTAAGTTAAATCTCCATCATTATTAATACCGATATTATGAATAATGGCCTCATGTGATATGCATATGTGGTATTTTTTATTCTTTTCTCAACTATTCTTAAAATACACTATAATAATGCAATAAAATAAAAAATTTTAATAGCCAATTTTTTTTATCATAGCAATAAGATTTAATTATGATCAATATTTTAAAAACTCTATCATCAAATACTAACACCTACAAGATGAACAAAAAAATTTCTACATAAGGGCCTTTATTCAAAAGTATCATTGATTCTAGCATCAGCAGTATTGGTCTCATGTAATGTATGAGTATAATTTTTTTTTTTCAATTATTCTTTTAGTGATAGTCAAACATGTTAATCCTGACATCATTGTATTGTATACTAAAAAAATAAATTTTAAAGAAGCGTCATCATTATCTATGTACGAATGATATATGGCTAAATTTCTATTGAATTTTGCTAATGAATATCCTAAGAATATTAGTTAAAAAATATTTAATACTTGTTAAAAATAGCAAAATATCTGAATCAAGATGATATTAAAGATAAAATTTTTATTTTTATAAAAATAATTATATTTATTATATCCTTTACAATGATTTTTATCTTTAATATTATTTTAATCCAAGTATTTTACTATTTTTAAAAAATATTAAATATTTTTTAGTATACTCGGTAGCAAAATTCATTTCTATTTTAGATATGTAACAGATATATAAAATAACATGGAAAAACGTCGCCACGGAAGCCAAGGGGGACGGTTAGTTATCCTAACGACGATCATTATAACGAATCTTACCGCGGTGACCGTACCAACGCTTACTTACGTTCGTCCAAGCACGCGAACCATGGAACCAAATGCTGGGCTAACTGCGAGCGACACGTGTCCTTCGACATTTTCGTGTACCCGATCGATTTGGGAGCCGCAGCGGTGCGCCGGACGTCTGTGGCGGCGCACGAGGGCGTTCCCCGTCCGCATACGGCTCGCTATGGACCCGAGCGAGCTTGGAAGCGAGTCTCGTGATCTTCCGCCGCAGAATTACCCCTGGAATCTGATCAATATCACAGAAACGCGCCCTCGGGTTCATGATCGGTAAGTGTAACCAACCAAGTTGCATAATTCGCCTTCTTACGAGGGTTTGTTTGCCACGTGTCGCCGCTGAAAGCGGCCGCTGCCGGAGTACACACCGCGATTTTTTTTTTTTTTTTTTTTTGACAGCTGTACGCACCGCGAGTTTTGTCCCAACCTGCCTGCAGGCTCACGGCGTAAGATCCGCTGTTCGGTTTAAAACAGCCTTCGGTAATTTTGAATCAATGAACATCTCGTGTTTACAGTGTGTTTAGTGGGGGCCCAGTGAAATTTGGCTGCGTGTACGAATATGGGTCCCATGAGAGTTCTGTGTCTGTTTGGCTATTAAGAGTTGCGGTAAGGCCAGTACGCAGTTGCCTACTTTAGAAGGAAAGGGGGAGCATCGTTCATGTAGCTTTTTTGAGAAAAGATGGTAGGAGTATTTGAATGGTGATGGGGGTTGGAAACTTGGGAGTGGGATGACGCTTTTTGTGTACCTTTTAACATTTGGGGATTAAGATTGTCTGATCACGTGTGGCTTTCCTATGCCACGAGAAGTTTTGGTTAAGAGCCCCTACGGATGATTATGAGGAGATTTATCTTGCCATTGGTGCCATGGTCCGGGCCAACGGCATTGAGGCACATTATAGCGTTGGGACAGCAGAACCATCTAGATCAGGCATTTGTGTGATCATCAAATTTATAATGAATAATATTATAGCATAACTTTAAATATTTAGAGAGGACTCACATTGAAGAGCTGATTTAGGATTGGATTCATAGAGATCGTAGAATAATCTGCAAAAGAAATCTAAAAATCAGTAGAATATCCTCCAATTTAGGATATTTCGATGCTTAAGTCAGCTAATGCCTTGTCAATAGATAGTAAAAATGTAAGATTGAAAGACGCTGAGAGAGGGTATGAATAAAGAGAGGTTCAATCTTCCTTCAATAAAGAAGTCGAGAGTAGATTTCAGTGGAATATGGACTCTGTGAATCTTATGCTTATCTTTGGAAGGATATCATATTCCTCTATTTATAGAGAAGTTTGCTTCAGCCTTAAAAAAAGTTTATTAGATTGTTAGTTTGTTATAACAGAATGACCAACTAAATTATAGCTATTGGCTGTTTGTCTTGGTGGCGATTAGCTATAATGCGGTTAGAGAAGAGCCATCACTTGATTGTAGAGCGATTGGAGCTCAATCAATTTTTTGGATCATGTCGAGATTGGTGTTTCACCGATCTTACATTGTGGCAAGGTCGATGTTTTACCGATCTCGATATGAAAGTTTAGATAGCATCTCCCGCAGGCTGTGATAATGGTATTTTATCGATCTCAAGATGAAGGGACTGGTGACAGGGATTGATCTCGTAACTATGCAAGTGTATTATGTAAGTGGATTACTACTATTAAGATCGGTATAAACCCAATCTTTTATGCAAAAAACTATAACTAGCTTCCAGAATGGTAGAGTACTGGTTTAGTTCTGTACGGTGATTCAGAGATCGATATAATATCGATCTCAATTCATAGCGAGTCAGAGCATCATTGAGTGCGATGATTTATCGATCTGGATGCTATGGTCATCGATGTATTATCGATCTAGTACGGTCAAGCCAATATTCCATCTAGCCAAAGTATGGATTAGACTAGGCTTCAAGTTGGTATTTTGCCGATTTGAGACTGATACTTATTATTTTTTAGCAGTCTTCTGGAATGATGGTCTCTCTAATGATGCCACGTGGCTAATGATGATTGTTCATACCAATAATTGCCCTCCATTTTTCAGACTCAAAGTAAAACTTTTTCTGCGACGAGTGTAGAAAGTTATTTTTCAAAAGATATCAATTAATTTTTTCCATCGAGAATCATGCCGTATGGCCATCAGATTTAATTTTTTAATTATTTGAAGCGACATGCCACCTCGTTCGAAGTAATTTTGCCATATCCGCCGTACTTGGCATTTAAGAAAGTATAGGAGAGCATGAAATCATCATTGATTATTTTGTCGTGATCCAGATGACGTAGGGCACGTGTCATTCTTTCATTGGCGGGTTAAACTACCACACGGATCAAATCTACATGGCTTAATCAAAATAGATGTGTTGAAATGGTCTCTCTGTAGTATCTCTGGATGACTGAAAAGGAGACCAAATCTAACGATGAGCAGAACAATCTAGGCCATTGCTTCCCCTTATGCATAGAGCGTTATCTATTCCACTGTTATTTTACTATTTTTCTTCTGGAGCAGAGGTTTTGCTGCCAGAGTTTCGAAAGCTTCCTTGCATTCAAATAGTCGGAGAAGAAGGCCATTTTGGCGATCGCCGGAGTAGAGGAGAGCCACCAGACCTCACAAAAAAGGCTTTCCTTTCCTCTAGGTAGATTTTCTCTTCCTACTTTCAGGCTTAGGACCCCTTCTTAGGATTTCTTTTCTTCTTTCTTTCTTTGTTCTTCTCCATTCCTCTTATTCCTTCATTGCCCTTTTTCTTAGTTATGTCTTTCCAAGAGAGCACTTTTCTTGGTGGCGGCAGGAGGCGGGAGATAATCTTGGGTGACTATAAAATCTAGTCAACCCAGCTGCGACTTATGATTGAGGCGAGTGATCCATCTCAGGCAGTCATCAAGGCCAGTACTTCTGGCAATGATGGATCATAGTCTCCGATAAGAAAATTTTTAGACTATTTTAGCTCGAGTACTGAGCCTTCAATCCTGATAGATGCCAATCTGGAGAAGCTCATGGAGAAATATTTATTCTTGAGAATTTTCAACTCATAGCTCTCAGTCCAAGTGATCGTGTTACATAATCTTCTGAGGATTGTGTGGCCTTCTATGACGAAGCACTTCAATCCGGGCTGCATTTTTTTCTGCATCCTTTTATTTATAATATTTTAGACTTCTATGGATTGCAGCCAACCCAAGTCACTCCCAACACCATTAAGATTATCATAGTTTTTGTCATTTGTTGTAGTTTCGCCGCCATAGAGCTTAGGATTTTTTTTTTCAGGATACTCTTTGTCTAAAAGAAGCATTTCATAGAGAAAGATTGGTGGTACTTCTCATTTCGATCTCACTATAAATTCGGTTCTTCTCTTCCTTCCTCGATCCATAACTGAAAAAATCATTTTTTTTTGTTTCTTCTAATGTTCCTTGGAATTTTAATACTAGCTAGGGTAGACCTCAGCTTAACTGAAACTCTCATAAGCAAGTTCTACCTGAGGACAAGAAAACCTTCGAAGAGCTACTGGGTATGAAGATGCCTAAGCTTAGCCAACTGGTGACGAATCAATCATTGTTCGACTTCGGCATTAGTCATGTCTCCTCTCAAGATGAGTCTGTCGTCTAAGCTTTCTTTGAATTTTCATGTACTTAATGTTTATCTGACCATGATATTTCTTCTTGATTGTGGCGACATTTATGAGGTTCGATTTCAAAAGATTGGTGGATCAGAGGAAGAGGAAGCCAAAGTCCTCCAGCCCTCCCCCAGCAAAGAGAGGAAAGAAGAAAGACACTACTGTCTCCTTATTGGCATCCCCCCGATCTACACCATCTTTTGTTGTAGGGGCGTTAGTGATCGATGCGGTGTCCGTCAGCGCCCTCCCCTCACCAACATCATCTCTGATATTTCAGAGACATTGGCAATCTACCGAGGCAGTCGGTCTGCCATCCAAGGAGCCAGTGATCCATTTGAGGTCAAGTTCGACTATTGCACCATCAAGGTTTAGTCCACCAACTGCATCGACCTCAGCACTTGTTCATCAAGCTTGATCCTTTGGAGGGTCGAAGGTTCCCTTGGTTGACCCACCGTCAACCTCAGTTGATAAAATTGATATTGCCCAAGCCTCCATGTAGGACATGGCGACACTCAACAAGGATCTGCTACATGCCGTGATACTATAGTAGAACTTGCACACTCGTAAGAGAGATCTTAGGCTGAAAGAGCTGCTCAACTATGATTTCAACAGCATCTTGGACATAAGAAAATTCTTGCTTTTTTTTTTTTTGATGTTGATTATTTACTGATATCACCTTTATTTTTCTTTCTTTTATTAATCCATCTCGTACTTCAGACTATTTGCTTAGCATATGGCATGGCTGGCGAATAATAAAAAGTCCTTGAAAGAGGCATTGTAGTTCGCAAAGGATTGCCATAAAGCAATGGAGGACAAAGCCGTCAAGGAGGTGAAAGTCACTGAAGGGTTGAAGAAGCAACTTTAGGAGAAGTTTGTTGAAATAAAAGAGAAGAATAAGATCTTGATGGATCACCAAAGAAAGGCTAATGAAGGAGAAAAGAGGCTGCTGGAGCTGCAGCAGGAGGTCTCCAAGATTCTTGATTTGGAGACCAAGATGGAACTGGAGGACATGGTGTCCTCTTAGGATAAGACATTGGCCGCCCAAGATAAGGCCTTTCTGGTATACTAGAGGAATTTGGAGCATTAGAAGGCTGCTGCTACTCGGGCTGTGGAGGATTATATATAAATCTTCCGAGGCTTTTCAAGAGGAGGTCACAAAGGCTTTAGAAGAGGCCTTCGACAGTGGGTTTAATAGCTACAAGAGTTTAGTTGGAAAGCTTTTTTCTAACTTAGATTTGAGTGGCGTTACCCATGAGGCTGGTCTCACACTGATGTCGGAGTTTGTCCCCGAGGTGCCCGCTGACTAGCTTTATCTTGCTGTTGAGGCTTCAGGTCCAGTTGAAGTTCCAGCACCTATCGAGATTCTTGCTCCTACCGAGACCCTAGCTGTTGAGGTCATATTACTAGAAGATGATCAGATGGCTGCTCCTACGAAAGCTCCTCAGATAAATGTCTGATCTTTGTACTCTTTTCTTTTTTTTAAAAAAAATTTTGTATCATTTTTGTATCAGCCCAATTCAGACTTTTTTGTAAAAATCTTTTTTTAATGAAATGAAAATCTCCTTTTCATATGACTATCCCTATTTGTGTGTGGCATCGAATTTTTTCGATCTGGTGTGGCTTGCTATGAGGCACTATAATTTCTGTTTAGAAATTTTTCCAAGTGTAATATATAATAATTGACCTTGAACGATTGACCTCGATTAGGTCCCGACGTACATTGCCTTAACGAGCATATATAGAGAACCGTATTCTCTGATTAATTATCAACTTTAAATAAAATTGAGTAGAAGCTTAAGGATACCTCCACTTGAATTTAAAAATTGGTAGGTTGAATATTTATTTTATGGGAGTCCAATTGGCTGCCTTCTAGTTTTTTTCGTTTGAATATTCATAAAAATTTGGGATGATTCTAATCCAAATATCGAAGGTTTATGGACTTAGAATAGCATCGATATGGAGATCAGTATTTTATCAAATATTCAAAATAACATCGATCTAGATATCGATATTTAATAGAAGTTCAAAATAACATCGATTTGGAGATTGATATTTAATAGAAGTCCAAGATAACATCGATCCAGATATCGATATTTCAAAATAAGAAGATCTTATCTTCTTTTTTGCCCTTCGAGGCTTTACTGATCTGGAGATTAGTTTTTAAAGGTAGGAAGATCTTATCTACTTCTGTGCCCTTCGGGGCTTTACCAATCTGAAAATCAATTTTAAAGGTAGGAAAATCATATCTCCTTCTGTATCCTTCGAGACTTCATCGATCTGGAAATTAATTTTAAAGGTAGGAAGATCTTATCTCCTTCTATGCCTTTTAGAGCTTTACCAATCTAAAAATTAAGTTTTAAAGGTAAAAAGATCTTATCTCCTTCGGTGTCCTTGGAGGCTTCACCGATTTGAAAATTGATTTTAAAGGTAGGGAGATCTTATCTCCTTCTGTACCCTTCAGGGCTTCTCCGATCTAAAAATTGATTTTAAAGATAGAAAAATCTTATCTCCTTCTATGCCTTTCAGGACTTTATCGATCTAAAAATTAGTTTTAAAATGTAGGAAGATCTTATCTCCTTTTATGCTCTTCGGGGCTTCACTGATCTAAAAATTGGTTTTAAAGGTAGGAAGATCTTATCTCCTTCTATGTTCTTCAGGGCTTCACTGATCTAAAAATCAATTTTAAAGATAGAAAGATCTTATCTCCTTCTATGCCCTTCAGGATTTCATCAATCTGGAAATCGATTTATAAAGGTAAGAAGATCTTATCTCCTTCTATGCCTTTTAGGGCTTTACCAATCTAGAAATTAATTTTTAAAAGTAGGAAGATCTTATCTTCTTCTATGCCCTTCGGGGCTTTACTGATCTAAAAATCGAGTTTTAAAGATAAGAAGATCTTATCTCCTTGCCAGAGCATTATTTTTTTTTGGATTTATTTGGTTTTCTATCAAGATGATCGAAAGAATTCGATATTTTGAAAAGATGTCTGTAGTGAGACAAAATTTTTGGAGTCTTTATTTAGAATTTATTGATGATATACTCTGAGATTTTCAGCATTTTATATTCTCGAAATACTTGTGCCATCTAAATTCTCAATGCTATATGCCTCCGATCGTATTATTTCAGTAATTTGATATGGCCCTTCCTAATTTGGGATGAGTTTTTCTTGTTCTAAAAATTTTGAAACTTCAATACGGTGGAGAATCAAATCACCTTTATGAAAGATTATTGGTTTTACCTTAGTATTGTAATATCTGGCCATCTTTTGTTTGTAGATTGCCATTCGAATTTAAGCTCTTTTCTTGATTTTCTTTACTAGAATGAGATCGATTCTCAGTCGATCTGAGTTGCTTTCCTCATGAAAATTTTTTACTCTTAGTGTTAGAAAGTTGATTTCCATAGGTATCACTATCTTTGATCCAAACATAAATTTGAAAGGCATTTCCCCAGTTGGTCGTCTAGGAGTGGCCCTGTAAGCCTAAAGGATATTGTACAGTTCATCTATCCAGAGATCTTTGGCTTCAGTGAGCCTGGTTTCAATCCTTGAAGAATTATTTGGTTTATGATCTTAGCTTCTTTATTAGATTATGGATGCCATACTGAGGTTAATTTATGGTTGATGTGCAATTCAAAATAGAATTTTTTGAATTTTGTATTATCAAATTACTTTTTGTTATCGATGATAATCATCCGAGGAAGATCAAAATGATAGATGATCAACTTTCAGATAAAGTCTTACATCTTTTTCTCAATGATTTGTGCTAGTGGCTCAACTTCTACTCATTTGGTGAAGTAATCGATAGCAACCATCAAAAAATTTTTTTATCCTATTGCCATGCAAAATGATCTAAGAATCCATTCTCTAAATGGTAAAAGCCTAAAGAGCCATAATAGATATGAGCTCAGCAGCTAGTTGGCGCTGAATATTTGCATACCTCTAGTATTGATCATATTTATTGACAAGATCAGCAGTATCCTTTTATATGATCGATCAATAATAACTCTATCAGATTACTTTATATGCCAGGGATCTGCCCTCCAAGTGATTACTACAGATTTCTTCATGAACCTTCCGAAGAGCATAGTCGACCTTCGAGGGCCTTAGGCATCAGAGCAATAGAAAAGAAAATGATCTTATATAGAGTTCTCCATTTAGAATGACGTATCATGAGGCTTGCCTCTTGATTTTTCTGCATCAGCAGGATCATTAGGCAATATCTCTTTTTCTAAATAATCTATTAGAGGATCTATCCAGCTTGGTTCATGATTCACTTAAGCAATCATTAGAATTTTCGTGCTGGATTTTTCAAAGACTTCAATGAATACTTTCTAATTGAGGTCGAAAAATTTTGATATGATTAGAAGTGAAAGCGCATCAGCTCAAACATTTTTCGATCTCGATATTTGAATGATTTTGAGGTCATTAAAATTTTTTGATAATTTTCTTACATTATATAAATATTGGGACATAACAGAATCTTTGACTTCGTATTGATCTCGTAGCTATGCGATGACAAGTTGAGAGTCAGTGAAGATCTTGAGCTTCTTGATGTTGAGCTCTTTTATCATTCTGAGTCCTACAATGAGGGCTTCATATTCGACTTCATTATTAAAAGTCTTAATATTGAATCTCAGAGCATGTTCAGTGATAGCTCCTTTTGGACTAGCCAAAATCAAATAGGCACCACTTTCTTGAGCATTTAAGACTCCATCTATATGTAAAAGCCAATAATATTCTTCAGTAATTTCTTTCTAGATTTTGAGGGTTAAATCTTTTTCAGGTATTGAACATTCTACCATAAAGTCAGCCAGTACTTGAGCCTTCATAGAAGGTCTGGGCTAATAACAAATATCAAATTCATCGAGTTCAATGGCCCATTTGGCAATCGATTGGATGTGTCAGATCGTTGAAGGACCGATCTCAATGGTTGGTCCATTAAGATAATAATATAGTGAGCCTAGAAGTAAGGTTGAAGCCATTTGGCTATCATGATCAGAGAATAGATTATTTTTTCGATTCTGAAATATCGAGTTTCTGCATCTCATAATAATTTGCTGGTATAGTAGATGGGTCTATACATCTCTGCATCATCTCGAACTAGAACCGAGCTGATAGTGTTAGCTAAGATGGATAAATATATGAATAAATCCTTACCTTTGATTGGTTTCGAAGGTAAAGAGGCTGAGCCTATGCCTTGAGTCTATCAAAAGTAGATTGACATTCCTCTGACAATCTAAACTTTTTAATTTATTTCAAGGTTTTAAAAATAGAAGATATTTTTTAACTGACCTAGATATAAATCTACCAAAAAATACCACTCATCCCATAAGCCATTATACCTCTTTCAAGAAGCTCAAGGGTTTTATTTGAAATAGCATTTGGATTTTTTCAAGGTTAGCCTCTATCCTTCTTTAAGTTATATGAAAATCAAAAAATTTACCAGTTATGACTCTAAAAGCATATTTGTTGGGATTAAGCTTCATCTAGTACTTACGGAGCTTTCTGAATGCCTCTTCTAGGTCAGTAATGTGCCAATCTTTTTTCATGCTTTTAACTAGCATGTCACCAACATAAACTTTCATATTGTGACTAATCTGATGCTTGAAAACTTTGTTAACTAGGTGCTGGTAGGTGGCACCTACAATTTTCAAATCAAAAGATATTATTTTATAACAGTATAAATCTTTGTCGATGACAAAAGTTGTATTCTCCTTATCTTCAGATGCCATTATCATTTGATTATAGTTGGACAAGGCATCCATAAAGCTTAATAGCCTATGTCCTGAAGTTGCATCAATTAGTTGATCAATTTTTGGAAGAAAAAGCTATCCCTGAGGCAAGCTTTATTGAGGTTGGTAAAATCGATGCTGATCCTCCATTTTCTGCTCGTCTTTTTAACCATCATGATATTGGCTATCCAATTTGAGTATTGTGCTTCTCTGATAAACCTAGCTTTCAGAAGCTTATCAATTTTTTCATCTATTATCTTTTGTCTTTCTGGAGCAAAGCTTCTTTTTTTTTATTTCAAAGCCCTATATTTGGGATCGATATTCAGCTTATGCATGATGACGTCAACTGATATTCCTGGCATATCTAAAGTTGACCAAGCAAACATATTGGCATTTTGCCGAAGGAAGGAGACAAGTTTTTCTTTAAGGTCGGTATTCAATCGAGCTCCTATCTGGATAGTTTTTTTTCTGATCTCTTCTCGAGAAAATGGTGATAAGTGGTTTGTGTATTTTTACTTGCAAGGGGAAGAGGATGCCTAGTTCGGTCGGTGTGATTCATCAATCTTCGTGCGACCTCTTTAGCAATTGGACGAACGAGTGGTGGGTGGTGCTCGGGCGAGGAAGGCAATGGCGGATAAGGGAAAGAAGGAGAGTGATGGCGGGAGTTCTTCACTAGAGCTAGGTGGTGGGGAGCATACCTGGGCACGTGTTGCTCAGGGGACTGCGAGGCAGCCTCATTGGATGGAACACCAGATAACGTCGGAGAAAGTGGAGCAGCTGTAAAGTTTCTTCAACAAAGTTTTGGAGTTTTCGACAGAGAAGATGGAAGCCTCCCGAAATCAATGGCGGAATGTTTCTGTGTTAGCCCGCAGCATTGATCGGAGGGTGCCATCGGATTGGGTGGCGAAGGAGTTTAAATTTAAAGGCCAGCTACAATATGACCCGAAACCTTTTGCTTTAGCCGAAGATCACCATCTCGTCGGGTTTCGATCGGAGGAAGATTGTAGGAAGGTCCTTGATCGAGGGCTATGGTTCGCCACCGGCCAACTGCTAGCGGTGGAGCCATGGGTCCCACCGTACTAGATGGTGGTGGTTATCATAAACCAGCGAGGGACTATGGCTGTACATAACACCGTATAATCAAGGGACCACAAGATATAATTATCAGCATAATGCACTAGAGGACCTACACAAAGGCAATTTACACGAGATGGCGAGTATAAATTGGGAATAAACCATTATTGGATGGATATAACTTAAGAAAAAAGAGGTGTTCCCAATTCATATTGCGCGCATTTCTTTCAATTATCACAGGATTAAGCTGCTGGGCCTTTGCAGACTTTACCATTGAGAACATAGTTGCTGTGGAGCCCATAAAACACAACATCAGAGAGCTTGTTGCGGGACGTTGAGGGCACAAAGCCGTTCCGTAGTCCGATAGGAGGTCTCAGAGTAATGCTTATGCCGTCGCACCTTATGATAACTCAAAAGGAGTTTCGTAACTATAAAGGGGCGTTATGCAGGTCTTGTGGGTTCTACAAACTTATGTCGACCTGAGATAAGTACTGTGTTCTGAATTGATATGCTATATGAATAAAGTTAATATATTCTATGGCTTGGAAAACAGGTTGGTGGGCGGAGCCTTAGGGAGGTCAGCTCGTAGTAGAACAGGGAGACGGCTACAAGTTTTCGCTGGAATGTGAGATGATCAACTTAGGATACGATCTTGGCCATAAGAGGTATTGTTCAGACCACTAGGGGTGAAAATGGGCAGAGAAAGGATAGCTGGATAAGTCTGTTACACACGCTCCAGGCTTCGAGGGTGGCAGATACTTTAAGAAGCCTTCGCGGCGAAATGCTCGAGTGGTATCGATAACCAGCTTTTAAGTAGATACGCATTTGCGTATCTGGGAATGACACCCAAAGGATGGGGCCAGTGTGGAGGTGACCTCTAGAAATTCGTACTAACAAACACTTATCTTGTAGGGATATTGCCTACTCAGAAGGTAGTCGAGAGAGAGAGCAATTAAACGACTCACAATGGAGTAGGAGAGCGTTCTAATTAGTTCCTCTTCAGATCCATGGGCTCGTGCTCTAAACCATGCATCCAAAAGGCTTTAAATGGGCAGAGCAAAGACCTAGGATTCGTCTCCCCTGGATCTTAGCTAAATAAGACTTGGATCCTGATGGTGGAAGAATGGAATAAAGACTAGGTAACTGATCCCAAAATCTTATTCCATGGCACCAGCGATCTTGAGAAAAGCTTAGACTAACTACAGGAGAAGATGAAGGGAAAATAACCTAACGCGAAGGATCCACGGACTCTTGGGAAATAACACGCTTAAATGTCTTCGGGGCATATGAGGGTTTCAGGACTGCTAGAACTCTCAATTAAGGTGAGAATGAGCGCATATAAGGTGTTCTTTGATGTGCGAAGGAGGCTAGTTCGAGGCACTCAGTGCAAGGAGACAGAAGTCCTAAGCTGCTCAACCGTCTGCACGAGATTCTATGTAGATGAGTATTCGGCATCATCAAGCTAAACACTCGTCACACTTAAAGGGACAGAACATGGCGATTTATATAATAGAACTCATTGCTATTGACTTTAACATAGCAAATGGATTCATTCTTCATTTGTGTTTTTCTTAAAGGATTTAACCATGGCTTGCATATAAAATGCGTCATCCGAGTGATCTGGATCAACCGACCAATTCTTGGTGTCTTCATAAAGCTAAGGGGCTAGGACCCAGTCAATTTTTTATTATGATTATAAAAAATAGGCATGTTGAGCTAAGATTTTGCAATTGCAGGTCTTAATCCATAACGAGCAAATTGAGTGCCCACAGTTTAAGATTGTTTGGCCCCTGGCCGCTACTAAATTTGCATGAGGGAGCTCTGCTAACTTTCTGCCCATGAGTTTAGTTCGAGTCCTTAATTTTCTGAAAGTATATCACAAGAGCATGCCATCATTTTGACCACGTAACAGCATTTGATGATTGCCTGGTAGGATACCATGCAGTTATTGCACATAGTATGGTTGAAAAGGTATAAATAAGACAAATCATCTTGAACCTCTGCAGTCTAAATTGCATCCTTTGGAAAACAACTTTTTGTCATAAATGTGAGAGGAATATTCAACAACTAGTACTGCCATGAAGAATAAACGCAATTTTTTTTTTTAAAAAAAAGGGGGGTTATGATGAGTTTAAAAGTGTTTAATGTTATAGGTTGAGACACATGAGGAACGGAGTAGGATAGCTTTTTTTCCTCTTAATTTAAAGAAGCCCCTTGATTAGAGTCCCCAAACCTAGCTTCCATGCAATAGCCAGCCAACTGAGAACAGGAAATTAAAAAACGTGAAGAGTTCAAAGACTCAAGTCATGTTCAGCTCCAATAATGCTGTCACCCGGTGACTAAACCAGGCAATCTATGATATTAATTTATGGCCTCTGTGTTATTTAAGCCCTAGTGAGTCTACCAGGCGGCAGAACCTCTTGAAAATGATAGAAGTCCGAAGTAGAGTACAGAGATTTCAACTTGTACGAATTATAAACAAGGCAAGAATTTCTATTAAATTTTGCTCATTGCTCCATAATCCATTTTTCAACAAAGTAACGACACCCTGTCGAGCCATTTAATGGATGTTGCCTCTTGACCCGCACTCTCAACCCTCGAGCCCTAAAACGTTTTTTATTTATTATTTTTTGTAGATGGGGAACGAAGGCCTCGTCATGCCACAATTATTCAATTGAGAAAAACATACGGTTAAATTTGAAGGGAAGGTGAGAAATAAGCGAGTTGAGAAGGTGTAGCTGTAATTCGCTATATAAATCAGTCTTCTATTTGGGACGGAACCTAGAACTCATCAATACTCGCAAAACTATCTTAGGTACGGACGAAAGTTAAAAATTAAGATAAATCAACTCCTATCATCATCGACCTCCAACCGACCTTTAGTTTGGATGTTAGTGAGTGCTCATGGTCAGATCTTACCAATCCCATAGAAATAAGAGCCTCACTAAAGATGGAAATCAAATCCTGTAGTTGATAAAGACAGTACCCCAGATTCATAGTAGTCATTAGACAGATTCTCATCTCAGTATCAACTTGGGTTATCAGCTCATTTATCCATATGGCAATTATCTAAAAGCCAGTCTTCTTAAACTGACCTAAAAAGGATTGATGTATTTGAAAGATGGCTCTCAAAAGGCTGAGCCCTAAAAGAACAAGCCTCCTCAAGCCTGGTATCTCCCAATAGCTTCAGGATATGGACTGATCCATAATTGACATCCATGAATTTTCTATCCTAACAAAACATTAGAATATGGTCCAATGGCTTACGAAATCAAATTTAACGGCTATTATTTCTACTCTACTTCAATATAAAGAGGTACTAAGAGGATCCTCAAATAAGTCCAACGAAAAAAAAGAGAATAGCATCTACTCTATCCATCCCATTTTTTCTACTGTTCTCAAGCTTTGACTGATTTAAGTATCGAAAGATCTTCTATTGAAAATCTTCAATTAATATTGGACTTTTCTTTGTAGATTCTCTCTGATTTTTGGTCCTTAGATGGCGTCTAACTCCAGCTATATCAGCATTGAGCTGGAGATTTAAAATAATAAAGAAATTTAGTTTCTATGAATCAATGATAAAAGGAATAGAGTATAAAAAAATATCAGTGATTGCGGTAATCTGCCAAAAGAATAATCTGATTTTATCTTTCACGTATGTAGAAAAGTTCTATCCTTCCTTGAAATTCTAATCTTCCTCTCTCACATCCAAATATAATTTCCTAAAAACTACAGGCTTTGTGATTACATTGGACAACCAACCTTTAATGCTGAAAATGGGGCCCTGCAAAGCTAAACATTTCATTCCATCTCGCATGCTTGAACCGAAAAAAGTGGGGTCAAAATTTCAAGCAACATATCATGGACCACATCAATTGTTCAAGAAAGCAACTTCTTTAAAGAAATAACCTCATTTTGGTCCGCATCCCCACTTGTCACCACCTTGTGATTTTGGGAAATAAACGTGGAGAATAGAGGATTTGTCTAACCTACTATTATTTTGTAGATCTGGATCAAAGTTCAACATGATGTATCCATGAAAATATGCCCACCTACATACCTGATATGTGCCTGCCTAACAGAGAATTAATATGTCCATTACCATGAACTTATCATGTAATATGAGTCAAGGGCTAATAAAAGTTTAATCTACATATTTCAATATTGGCTATTTATAAACCGAAGTCCATCAAAGGAAGCGCAATTTTGGTAATTGCTTATAATTTGTAAAGAAAATCTAAAACAAATTTGATCGAGATTAATAACCTCTGTCTCTGGAACCACTTAATTTAATTATGACGTCCGTTATGACAATAGAAATGACCTATTCTGACTTCCTATATGTTCTGGGACGAGTGACCTGAACCAAGGATCTGGATTAGATCTTTGCTATATGCATGACTCTTCACGAAAAGAGTTTAGATTGCCTCGTAGACACTGGAAATTCAACTAAATTTTAGAAATATTTGTTCATTGAGAATTTTGACTTCTGCAACCCCTTCTAATTTATAAAACCAAGTACGTCACGGTAGGTATAATTGCGGGAAAAAAAAAAAAAAAAGAGTGGATGACACAACAAAAGGAAAGATCATAGCAATATAGATGCTTTTTATTTCCACACCAATGCATTTCCTAGCAAATGATGTCCAACTTAACATGCCTTGCTGTCAACCGTCCATTTTTATCAAGACATGAGACTGGTGGATCCTACAATTAAGTTCAATTCCAAATGCCAAATCCCAAGCTGCTGTCGAGTTTTCCTTGCTTAGCTGCATGCTCCATTATTTCAGAGAAAGGCTTCGTATTACTTGTAACGCAACTCTTTAATTTGTTTGCTTGCCCCTCTTGCAGCAGCCAACCATTTGTATTCTTTGACTCAAAACAAAAGACGGGTGGCTTTAACCTCCCTTCAATCAAAAAGGGAAAAGAAAAGGCTACCGCAATTAGCCTTTGTGTCCACTGAACATGCATCGCTGTGCGCTTTTTTGAGTTCCAAATTCATAACTTTGTACAAGGGGAGAAAATATTTGTATGGTAAGGGTGTATTCCACCAGGATGAAGCAAATGGAAGGGAGAATTTCCTTAACAACACAATACACTGGAGATGGCAAACTAGAGATGGACAAGTTAACCATGCTTATGGCTGTATGCAGAGAGAGGAATAAAATTTTTTTTAAAAAAATTCTCACCTAGTGTGAAAATCTAAGAATCTAAATATACGTACAAGCTATTTACAATGTCAAACTACCATTTCTATCCTTATGTAATAAGAAGGAAAATTCCATGTTCAATAAATGATGATCCTATCCACGACTTTCAGTTGTTATGAGTGCACCATTTATCCTTCTCCATAGCTCTTTCTTTTTTTTTGCTAGATTGTAAGGTTAGAGCAACCTGTACCCAAAGGTGGCCCACTGGGCTAAAGCTACAGATTATAAAATAGTTTTGAATATATTGCACCAATCAACCTACCTGCGCCCGCTCGTTCGAGAAGCGCACTTATAAAAAAAGTCAACCAGTCGAATTATTTTCGTGACGAACCCTCCGAATGCCTAAGTCAATGAGGATTGATGAACAAAAAGATTAAAGTAAATTAGGCAAAGCTTAGCTAGAATTTTCTTACCAACATACCGCTTTACCCGTCTTTTTTATAGCGAGCAATAGTAACCACTTAACGGTAATATCATCGATCCCGCTTATTCCGATATAACGTGAGCAATTAATGCTCATTATATGATCGTGATGGCCGTTTACGTAGACTTCTTGCCTGATAATATAACTCATTATTATATGTCGCGATGACAGTGGTGGCCATGAACACTTGATCGATAGATGAACAAAGTTGGTCGATGAATAAGGTCGTGCGATGATAGTAGTCGGTGGATGAACATAAGCGGTCGATGAATATAGGTCGGCGAATGAACATAGATCGATCGATGAACATAAGTGCGCCAATGAACATGGGTCGCGGATAGACAACAGGTCGCGATGATCGATCGGTGGTTCTCTATAATCCATTGCTTACTATCATCGAATCCGGCATATCGGCAAACATCCATCGGTGTCTAATGTATTGTTAGCTGGGTTGGAGAGTCGCGGTCAGATTGATAGCCCGAATATTCGGCCCCCCACTTCAACGTGAATCTTTAGGAAAAAAAATCTTGTACTCGCACCGAACGCTGGAGTCAAATGCTGCATTGCCTTCGAGCTTCATTCTGCCGTCTGCCTATAATGTATGCCCCACTTAGTTGTCGAATCGACTAACATGCATTAATCAGCTTCGTTTCATCTTTCCGATGAGTTATCATTTCCTGATTTGTCTAGACGAACACAAGTTCATCTTGTGTGGTTTGCTAACCGACTTTTACTCGATTTTTTACCCAACCAATACTTGATCAATTTGCTGAGTGTATCTGTCGATCGCCTTAGCCGATTCTTGGTCGATTTCTAACCAACTGTTAAGTCGATTTTTTATTAACCAATTTTGTCAATTTGCTAAAGTATTCGGTCGATCGGATTGCAGTAGGAGCGGACCTTTGCCGGATTTCTAAACCAACTTTTAACCATTTTTCTATCAACCAGATGTTTGATCAATTTGCTGAAGTATTTGTCGATTGGTGTAAGCCTGACCCTTGGCTTAGTCGAGACTGTAATATAGTGTCTTAAGAAGCTCAATTATTTAGGGCGGGGTTAGCATTCTATTCATCGATCGGATCACAACAACTGTTTCGGGGTAACAATGCTGAGAAGGATGCTCTTTTCTTGTTCGATTCTTAACGGCGGGTAGATCTGTGAGCACCGACCAGTCCGAGGGTTGGAGCGTAGTTTAGCAAAAGCATAGGTGATTTTTTTACTCAACCAAAGGTCGTGTAGGCTCCAACTTAGCTGGAGAGATCTATCAATCATCAACACGGTTCGCGTAAGCCGACCCTGAACTCCTTTCTTAGGCCAGAGCTCCATGATACTTCAAGTCTCTAAAGTGTGAGATGTACTGCGAGACCAATTGAGGAGTGATTATGGGCCAAATTTGGGTGGTCTAGCCTCGAGGCGCGCAACCACAGTGGTAAGCAGCCGACCTTGGTGTCGAACTGCTCGGAACACAACTGGCGATTCTATGGCCACTTTTTGTGATACCAACCAATATGTGGATCCTGACACGTAGCGCTTGATAGTGGCAAGACTAACCACCGGCATTGGCATCAATTCGATTTCGGTTGATCGACGGTATATCTGAAATCGGTACACCAAGCAACGAGGGGCCCCGCGTTCGGTACAGTCGGGAGCACCCAACTAGTTCCAACCAGTAGGCTGATCTTTTCTCTTGTGCTCTGCTTTATTCCGAGAGGGCCTCGCAATTAGGTATGGGAGTGGGGAATCCTGTGAATGTGTGTGTTAGGTTGCGATTCATCTTCGACGACGGTTGGCCTGTTGCGGTGAACTGTGCCATGAACCCTGCCGGTGCATCTTGCTCAGCCATAGGATGGCTCATGCTCAAGGTTTACCGCTCTCGATGGAGCTATTACCAGTTCGGGGTAAAGCGTGTGTTGGCTAGACATTTCCGTGATGGAATCCAGATGAATGCTCCTTCGCAAAATGATGGGGGGTTGATGAGAGAGGTCAGGGCACTTCTGGGCCGTCCGATGCGCACGGCCCTACTTAGAGCTACCTAAATGAATTTGTTGTGTTATATGAATGACATGTATACTTTGGAATTATGCAAGGATTCGTATGTGATGAGGGAGCCTCGGCAGGATAGGAGAAGACGCCTCGATGCGGGCTTTCATTCCTTTGTCTTGGGGACCATAATCACCACTGTAGGAGGAGTGTGATGTTAATCAACAGTATTGCTCTTTCTTATATTCCTTGAATGTATGTCTTGGTGAATAGGATTATACATTGAGGATTCGTGGGGCGGACAGGAGTGCATTGAGGTCTCTACTATCACTCAGAATCTTTCGATAATTTTGCACTATTTAAATTGGCATTGGGAGGGGAGTGTGAACGTTCTAATGATACTATTGAATCTCAGGTCGTTTCTAGGAGAATGGGAGTATACCTGTTAAATTCTACGATTTCGAGAGGGTGAGCCTTGGAAGTAGTTAAATTTGTGGGGATGCATTCTCAATCACCAGAATGGAGGCACGCTTCCGAGGTACTTGTCGTTTGTTTGGAATGGGAATTGGGTCATATGTGCGATTCTCACTGAATGTCCTGTAATACGTTCGTATTTACTTGGCTCTTTGTCGAATGGAGTCTTCGTCACATGTATTAAATTTTCTTGATGCATCGTCGATCTGTTTTTTCGGTTTTTGGTTGCACACTACTACACACTTTTTGTTTTTGGATAGAGACGAGTGAGGCTACGAACGGGTGGCTTCGTAACAACCTCATTTCTATATAGTCCCACACAACAGTAACATACTAGCTTTTTTGTCCCGCGTAACGCTCGAGCTCTAAATTGGCATAATTGGTATGTAGATTTGGAGAGGATGTGGTTATTTGGCTCATAATGAAGACAAGGTCTGTGGTACATCCAGAGATCTCGTCGTATTAGATTCGCCACTGGCGTATTTATTGATCCAGAAATGCGACCCAGTTTCCTTGTTGAGTATTATGTACATGGAGACCTCATAAGCAGTATAGCAAGGTGGACGTTAAGTAATCTCAGCGACATAAGGCTATAAGAGTCTCTCCCGTCGTTCTGCTTGGATCGAGAAAGAGATGTCAGAAAGTTCGGGTGTATCTTTTCCATACTAGGTACGCAGTGGTGTCGAGAAGTGGATTACTCAATAAGAGACCTTCGATGGTTCGTCCTCACGTAAAGAATGGATCCGTATAGCAGCGATTTGCCTTTTCGAATCTCGACTAGCAAACGAGATCCCAGACGCCAGTCAGTCTTCGGGATCCGGTGGCCGGAAAGAATCAGAATGATCTATTACTCACCAGCGATGTAGGGGATCCGAGTACTACTAGCACGGAGGATCATCACTAGAAGTAATCATTTGCTAGTCTGGAGAGTATATGTGCCATGTGGAAATATCGATGGAGGCACTAGACGTAAGATCAATAAAATCAACTAACTCATAATGCATCTTAAAGATTCCGCTGATAGATTGATAACAGTAAATGTAAAATTTTTATTTTTTTTACGTTATTTCTTAAGTGTTAACAAATAGATGATCGTGATAAGAGAGGATTTATAGATCATTATTTAGGACCACTAGAAGAACAGTTACGGTAATGGAATTACCTCTCACTAAATATTAGTTGCCTATTCTAGAGGAATTACGGGTTCTAACCAGTTATTATTACTGATAATCGAAATTCTACTTTTTATTTGTATAAATTTTTTCGATATAAACGATAAAGATATATATGAAAATTTCATAAATCTAACATCACCTGGAGCTGGGCTGGAGCTAGGGTGCTTCATGGCGCATTGTCGGCGAGTTGGAGCTGGCAAGGCTATAGAATTTTCGAAGCCAACCGGGGAATTTCCTCCCGAGAGTATTCGATAACGAAGAAGTCAGAGACATGCACCTGAATGGTGGTATTCGGAGTTAGTGTGGTCATGCTCTCCTTCAAATACCACTGCTCCTGATCGGTACTGGGGATGTTCTAAGAAAACATGAGCATAGGTAGGTTAGAAATGAACATGTTGACCTCTAGTGAATCGGGAGACCAAGGGATATTGGGCTGCACACTTTGTTACTTCAATATACTTACCTGGACGGAGAGAGAAATAGTAGATTCAAACATCTTTGACTATAATTAACATGAAAAATTTGCGGAGTGTTATGTAGTATATTACTTACGTACCTTCTGTGTATGAGGTGTGGTAGTCTTGGCTGATAGACCTGTGAGGCTCTCACACTAGAAATTGCAGAGATCGGCTTGATAGCACCTCTAGATCATGTAAATTTTCAAGAGTTGAAATTTTAAGACATGAGACATTGATCAGAGTGGATGTATTACTCTATACATTACCGTACGCTTGCATCCGACCATTAGGATGTCGATCACCGAGATGGTGATTGCTCGAAGTTCCCGCATAATGGTTGGTAGTGAGCTGTGAACGAAATTTTGCCTCATTCTATATAGTAGAATACGGAGTCTTGATCACGGTGTGAGATGCCCCCTGGCTGGAGCGCGAAGTTACACAAGGACAGACTATCTGCCTCGTGGGTATGTCATTATGACGTCATCGAGCGCAACTGAGCGTATTGAGCCCTACCTCTGAGTAGTATTAGGGATCGTACCTTCTCAGTCAAGGTGACGGAGCACCGCTGCGAGAGGATACTTTTGGTTTCCGCAGCTAGTGTGTCTGGTTTGGCTTGACCTGAGATGCGAGATCGGGGACAGGTGGATCAACCTTGGGAGGGATGTATGTTAGTCACCGGTTTCGCACGACTCGCCATTAACTCGTGCCCTAACCTAATGGAGTGGACAGCCACGAACTGGTATGGGGGTGTATTTGTTGGATAGGTTATGCATTAGGAGTGCACGTATGTGAGTTAACCTTGGATGTTCAGTCATACAAAGATGTATGAATCTATCTACGCATTCCTATCTTTCTTACTTGACGGTCGTAGAGCAGTCAGCCCTCAATGATTGGATTTCGGGTCAATTCCCGAGAATCTCGACATGGCGCCAGAATCCATGGCCATCCCATTGTGTCCGAAAGAGTACCCTGCAAAAGAATCCACATCGAGAGTCGTGAAATAATAGATTAGTATTTATTGGTGATGAGGTTGTTGGGACATTGCGACTTCCGAACTTCGCACTGGGGATAGCACTAATATCTGACAGGAGACTATGGGTGATTTTTGGGGATTTAAGGTATAAATCTTAAACACGCTAGGAATAATCTGTAATAGCAGGCCCAAATTCTGTGACCAAAAGAATAGAAAGCTAGCTGTTTTACGCTTCTCATCATCTGATTAGCTGGCATGAACCAAAGATAGTAGGACTCTAATCTGATATCGGATGTAAACTGATATTGGTGGGGGTCCTTGCATTTCCTTATCATGATTACCTGATATTTAAGTGAGGCTCAGAGGTTGATTACACTGCTCATTGGATTGGAATGATCTTGGGTGGGAGGCTGAACCATTTGAGTAAGATGGGACGGCTTCACATTGATTGCGCTGAGAATAAGTCAATAACCATCTATAGATATGGCGTGTCTTTCTGACAGTGGATCGACAGAAGAGTTCCTCGGAATTCCCCACGGAACATTGGGTCGGCAAATGAAACTAATGATCGGTCGAATTCGAAACAAGGAGTTTGTCTGCACTGGAGTCTACATAGATAGATACGGGATCATACATATCTGATGAAAGTAGTCGCGGTGACCTAGGTAACATCACAGAATGAAATGGACAGAAAAACATTGAAAGCACCCTAGCACAGATCCACTCAGCAGAATCAAGGGTTTTGAAACTTAGGGGATCATCCATTGACTGATGGGGTATACATCGAGGTACAAAATTGCACTCATGCACTGAAGATTCCTAATATTCATTTAGGTCAATATCCAAAGAAAAGATCGTTCGTGCTATCAGTTTGCCGAACACTGACGATTGAAACCTCAATACCGTGATGTTTCCTCTGATTTTAAATCTATATTTAAATTGAGCTGGTGTGCTCTTGTGAGAGCTGAGCAAACGAATGGTTCTGGTTAGCTAACATTTCAATAGGATTTACGCTTCATATGCAGTACTGAAGACTGGATAAGGTTTCAGTTTACAGTCAGAACAAAAGGATTGGTCCTGCTCTAGGTTCGTTTAGAGCCATTCTATGGGTATGAAACCTTATCAACTAGAACTTCAGCCTATTTTTGGAGTGATATAGGTTACAACTAGGTACACAATCATGACCTCATTGTTCGGGGGATGACTTGTGGACTCAAACAAAGCATATACACTATTTAGAATCTGGGTGATAACGATTCCAGCCACCATCGATTTATATCCTTTCTGTCCATTTGAACTCTTTTTGTGAGTTGCGTTTAGTAGCGCAATGAATAATAGGGGCGTATCCCAATTTTCACTGAGAGCTGGTAATCATGGTCGCGCCAGTTGCCATTGGGTCCACACCCTTTTGCTCCTTGGAATCCTTGTTAAAACCTGGCATAGTGTATGATGGGACGACTTACTCACGGAATGAGTTGGGAGGATAGCAGAAGTGTACTAGTCAGAGCAGATTTTTGAAGGCTGAGCACCTAGGCGTGATTGTTACGAAACAAAAAGTGTACTTCGGGCAGTACTTTCAACCATCTACCCATATGTATTGGAGATTCTCAAATCAGAGTTTCTTACACCTACATAGCCCGAGATGTTCCGGACACAAATTACTTGACACAATGATCTTGAGGCCGAAGGGTCCTCATAAATGTAACTAGAACATTCCAAAGTGGTGAGAGTTATCCTGTAATTATGACCGTAACCTCCAATAGATCGGTACAATGTTTATGAATCCTGAGAAGAGGTGTTTGTTTATCACATGGTTTCGGATGGTGCATTGCGTTATACTGAGAGAGAGGAAGGGAGTTGGATCGAGCGAAAGATGGTCTATTGGCTTAAATATAGAGGGCTGCTGCGCCCAAAAAGTTTCTCACTTAAAATTAATACTGTTCAGATAGACTCAACTGTCTAGAGATAAAACCTCTGAATACTGCACTTACTATTGTGTCCTGATAGCTCTCAATTCTCACCTCCTTCTCCATCATAAGTCTCTCTCCCACCATTGCCAGTACTATACAACCGAACACAATAAAGAGTTTATGGACTTTCTTATCGAGTTGGTGCGATTACAGATCAAGAGAAAAAGCGATTCAATGACGCAACGATTGCTAGCAATCCATTTCTTGACAGGCCCTTCAAGGTAGTCCGCATCATCGGGATAAAGTACGGAGACTGCAGATTCTACTTCCAAAAGACAGAGATTCAGGCACCGATAAGATAATCCTCTCACAGACTCGCGCACTCCAGATAGTACTGTACATCTTTGCTGAGTGTGTGCACGATTAAAGAGAGAATCGAAACATAGGATCTCCAGATTTTTCAACAGCTACCTCAAGAGTGATTGTTGACATCAGTTTAGAATCTTATGTGAACTCAGATTAAACGCTATATATGAGTTAGTGTGGGGCATTGTTATCCATGAATTTCATTCCAGATTTCTATGAATGCTGCAGACAGCAATAATTCCTGACAGGCACATGTATGGCGTAACAAGAAAGGTAATTACCAACGTACAAAAATTAGACGTTATATAAATTAAATATATCTAATTTAATATTGAATAACGTTTATCATATTTTTTATTTTATTTATTTTTAAAGGTATATAGGAGATATTCAGATTCTAAACATAAATAGTAGATCCAAGAGCATCTGATTTGAGAATCCTAGGAGAAAAGTTATAATTGAGAAGGATACAATCTCAGATCTCTAGCAATGCTAAGAAACTGGCACGAACTAAACAGAGGCAGAGTTAGAACAATGGATTTTTATTTCCTATACAAACCACTAGAGTATATAACCACTAGGCACGTGGTCTATTAGAAATTTTATATTTAGGAGATCTCATTTTTGTATATTCACTCATTCTTAACATTAATATAGATAGCACACCAAATTCTAAGGAAATAAATTTCTTAGCACTGTCTATCTAGGTGAAGAATGTGATCAGAACATGGGAGGAAATCAAAAACTAATTATAATTAAAGTCAGTTAAAATATTCGATTATTCAGCGCATCTAGAGGAACTTTGCATGAATAATTGTCAATGTACATAGTTTATCTAGAATATGATGAATGTTCTGAGGATCTAGGATTTTTATCGTTATTCACTTAAGATTCATGTTAGTCGATTGTTTCATTAAGAATACCTTTATAGTCAAACAGGCTGCATTTGAAAGAGGAGAATAATTAATGATTTTTATGAGCATACTTAGATATGATGATTTGCTATATATTTAATGAATATTACTAACAGTCGCTGTATATATTTCCACTTTCATTATTTCAATCTGATAAGAAGCAAAATTTATCAACTGCATCAATGCCAACACAACAATGCTAACATTCAACAATCAAGTTAGTATTGAACACATATATTTACGAATATAATTGAGGACTACATAGCACATGTGGACATTAGGGCTATTGTGATGCCAAAATGACTAAGTCTCTTTAGCAATAGCTAATTTCTACATAATTGTCTACTGAGATTAGATCAATTGTAATGGTGCTAGAACATTATAGCCATCATATAAAATACTATTTTTTTCAGTTCACTATTAATTATATGATTAATAATGATAACATCTATAAAGATCCTAGATTAAATTATGCGACAATTACAATAATAATCATGATGACCAGTGAATACTTGTTCGAAAATAGGAACAAAAGTCAAGGGGAGGTGGCCGAGGCTGGGAGTGAGTTGTGCAATTTTAGTTCTAAAAAGAAATATTGAGATATTAATAAAAGTTAGCATCTTAGACTGCCTAGCAGCATTCCTTAATCACGAGTGTGTACATGCAATCATTATATTGGATGATCCTCGGCAGCAGAATTATCATTAGAAACCCCAGGAATCGCGTTTTAATTTTACTTAGGCCATCAAGAATGATCATGGGATTTAAGGCTAGCAATATTATTATGAGGAATAAAAAGGATACAGTCATAATGAAGACGAAGAAGTGCGTATTTTAAAAGGAATCTCTGGACCCCATTCGACTCCCGAGTAGATGAGTATTGTTTTTCTATGCTTAAAGATGAGTTCAGGGGTGACTTGAGCGCGAGAGATTTCGGGTTCCAGTCCAAGGAACTTAAAGGTCGTACAGACACAAAAGAAATTACAAAATAATCTTTTAGTAATCTGGTATAGCACACACTACAAACACACCTCATTAGTATACCGATACCGGAAATATCTTTTATCCGATATATTTGAGGATATAATAAGTTACAGTTGCATATTTTGCTTAAGCAAAAATTTTAATAAGGCAATACTTATACGATTAAAGAGATTAAAGCTTTATGGGAATATATTATATTAAGGTCTAAAATTGAAGAATTTCAGATCTAAGACATATTCATAATACTGGGTTCGGGCTTGGGTAGCTCAATTTAGGTCTAAGCGGTTGTATCAACGCGAATCAGAGTTGGTTAGATGGGATCAACAATGCTGTTAAATGACCAGCCTAATAGGATTAAGCTCTGGGCTCAAGATCGAGTACGATCAATGCAAGACCTACATTAAGGCCTGCAGAGGTTAGAGTCCTGGATTGTAGGCTAACCAATTGGTTCTGACTCAAAATTGGTGTCTAGAGGTAAGTTCAGCACAGACGACCGCTGGTTTTTAATTGGAAGCTACTCGACCTGACTGCGTTCTTGTACGAGTTAACGGCATATTCCTTCCACCGGTCTCACATTAACCTGGCCATATCTGTTGACACAGTTCTGATTGAGGTGCGTCAATAATCCGAGCTAGACCCATGCCACTGAGGTTAGTCATAATTGCTTATGAACTAAGCGCAAGTCAGTTTAATGAGACCTGAATCATTCTCCCCTAAGAAAGCTTAAGTCCGAGGTCTTCCACATTGTAGACGTGCGGGCCCTTTCCCGGGGTTGATTGTTTTCTCGCTGGATACAGTGGCTCGTTGCCACCGGGAAGACCCAACGCATATCATTAGGCATTGGATGCTATGGGCTGGAGGATGAGTTGGGCTCAATATTTCGGATATGGGTGAAGACCAATTAGGAACCAAGTCTCAAATGGCTGGGGGTCTGACTTAACTAAGGAGTGGATCATATATTCCGGTACGGTGAGATTTCATGAATTAGAGACCAAGTTTGGGTGCACATGATTAGAGAATCATTGAACGAGTGTGTTCACTCATTGGCTAACCCATCACCAAAACTGTTTAGGTGAGGTGATGAGTCAGTTGGTGGACCGCAACCACCCACTAGGAATCATCAATCTGGAGATTTCGATCTCTACGAGGGAGTGTAGGAATCTGAGAAAATAGGTGAGGCTAATGTTGTTTAAAAATAAAATCTTCTTAAATTAAATTGGTCATAGTCAAAATTACATGTATCTTAACTAGAATCTTTGACTCTCTACAGGAATATGTTCTGCATCAAACCCATTGGCATACGTATCCTGGACAACACATAGACTGACTGGACCAATTATTAAAAGCATGTGCTCAAAAACTACACAGATTATTGTTAGTTCCGGAAGGTTACCTGTTTTGGACCAAGGACCCTCCCACATTCGACTCGTCCATATCTGTTGAATAGGAACGTCTCTGAAAAAATGGATTGACAAAGACAATAAGGCCAGATACTACATGTTGGGCTCGATGTTTTTGATGAGCTCAGCGCCAACATAGGATATCGGGATTGCTCGCCAAATTTTGTTGGCTCACCTGCAGCGATGTTTGGTGAGACAGCAGTCGTGCAGCCAAATAGTAAGTCACAAAACGATTTTAAGGCTAAAGATGCGTGATGGGCAGTCAGTCACAGATCATGTCTGACAATGATCAAGGACTGGAGAAGGCTGAGAAGCTCGGTGGTGAGTTGTACTTGGACTTGCAGAACGATATTTATTCTGCAATCTGACTGATGCTAATGGGCAATTCATTTGATTACCATGATGCATAAACTTCAAAATTCTTGGTCGAGTTGATGATATTGCTGGTTACCTGCTGACTTTCTATTGAAAGGTTTTCTAAAGGCTTCAGTTCTTGCTATGAAAACAGACTTCTTCCAAAAGAAAGTCTTATGAAAAGATAAAAAAGTCTGTGAATAAAGCTAAAGGTGAAGGATCAAAGAAGAAGACAGGCAGAATCGAAGAAGAAGGTCGATGGCAAAGAAAGTTGTTTCCATGCACAGCGACGGCCATTGGAAGCGAACTGCCTACTTCTGGCACACTGAAGAACAATTCAAGGAAGGTCCTTTCCTGAAGGTCTGCTCGTATTTGAAGTCCACCTTGACGGTTTCTTCTACATCAGTTGGGTGTCCTTGAACTCTGGTTCTAGTGCTCATCTGTGCACTTCTATTGCAGGGTCTTGAGGATAGCAGTGAGGTTGGGGAATGGAGACATGATCCTATAACGCGTCCGGTAATTGGAGCAAAGAGTTGCTGCAGTAGCCGTGGAACATACCTTTTCGATTACAATCTGGTTTTAGACTTAGTTTTAAAAGACTGTTATTATGGTGGCCTGCAGCTAGCAGGAATTGAAATTTCTGTTTCATGCTTAGCACAGAAGGTTATGTGATCACCTGCTTAAGACCATTGTAACATTCTTTATGAAAGATAATAATATTGCAAATGGTTTCCTTGTTAATGTCTTCTAATCAGTTGCATATTGATGTACCTGTTTTAAACTATCGAGCAACGTGAAATGCACAACGACCTAGGGACTAGTCCGCCAACGATGATTCTATGGCACTGAGATTAGGTCATATAGCAGGAAATAATAAGGATTAACAAATTGGAGAAAAATGGGCTATTAAGTCCATTGATCTTTGAGTCATATCCAACTATGAATCTTGTCTTCAACGGCAAAATGCTAAACTTCTTTTGTTGGACATGGGGAGAAGGGCCAATGAAAAAGAACAGATCTCCTTGCCCTAGTACATATACTGATTGTTGCGGCATTCGATGTGCCCGGGCTAAAGGCATTTTGTCTAACTCTTATTACCTTTATCGATGATCTGTCTGGTATGGGTATGTGGTTATCTATGAGACATAGTCTGAAGCTTTTGCAAGCTTCAAAGAATTTCAGACATGAAGTAGAAAAAAGCTAAAAAACCAATTAAGATCTTCGATCAGATCGATGGAGGGTGAATACTTAGTCCGAGAATTCTAGACTATCTTTAGGAAATGGCAATAGTCTCTCAATGGACTCCACCAGGATCCTCAACTCAACGGGGTTTCAGAATGGAGAAATCGGACTCTATTGGATATGTTCGATCCATGATGAGCTTCACAGACCTTCCTGATTTCCTTTGGGGACATTTATTATTAACTTCAATCTATCTACTGAACAGGGTTCCCTCTAAAACCGTTCCTACCA
>QRFJ01000050.1:976321-1037389 GCA_006176705.1 Cocos nucifera | reverse complement strand
AGGAGAGAATCATAGTCCTCTCAATGGACTCCACCAGGAATACCTCAACTCAACGGGGTTTCAGAATGGAGAAATCGGACTCTATTGGATATGGTTCGATCCATGATGAGCTTCACAGACCTTCCTGATTTCCTTTGGGGACATTTATTATTAACTTCAATCTATCTACTGAACAGGGTTCCCTCTAAAACCGTTCCTACCACAACCGTATGAAGATATGGCACGGTAAGAACCAAGTCTGAGTCATCTCAGAGATTTGGGGTTGTCCGGCTCATGTCAAAAGACAACAAGCGGACAAGTTAGAGTTTAGGTCCTTTAAGAGCTCGATTCATAGGATATCCTAAAGAGTCATTAGGATACTATTTCTACATTCCAGAAGACCACAATGTGATTATGAGTCGACATGCCATATTTCTTGAAAAATAGTTTATTCAAGATAGTGGCATTGGAAAGCAGATTAAGCTTGATGAGAAAGTCTCACAAGCAGAACGAGCTAAGGACCAAGTGGAACCAAATCAGGTTGAGCCAATAAGAACACTACCTCCTCCACCTCGTAGATCGGAAAGAGTTTCCCGTCCCCCTGAAAGATACTTAGGTATTATTTCAGAGGATGTAGAGGAAATGTTCCTCGTAGGTAATGGTGCTCATGGAGATGATCCCAAAACCTACAACGAGGCGATATCAGATATCGACTCTGAGAATGGCTTGAGGCATAAGTCAGAGATCGACTCGATGCACTCAAACCAAGTCTGGACCTTGGTAGATCCACCAGAAGGTATAGTACTATTGGGTGTAAATGGATCTTCAAGAGAAAGATTGGTGTAGATGGGAATGTGAGACATTCAAGGGCTAGACTGGTGGAAAGGTTATAGTCAACGCGAAGGCATTGACTATCAGGATACCTTTCCCCGGTAGCTATGCTAAAATCCATCCGCACATTGCTTGCTGTTGCAGCCTATTTCGATTATGAAATATGGCAAATGGACGTGAAAACGGCATTCCTAAATGGATATCTTGAGGAAGATATCTATATGGAACAGCCGCTAGGTTTCACATCCAGTGATACTGATCACAAGGTTTGCAAGCTGCAAAGGTCCATATATTGATATTTCAAGCATCTCGGAGCTGGAACACTCGTTTCAATGATGTGATCAAAAAGTTTGGTTTCATCAAAAATGAAGAGGAACCATGTGTTTTCAAAAAGGATCAGTGGGAGCGCTGTTGTCTTCCTCGTATTGTACGTGGATGACATCCTCCTTATTGGGAATGATATTCCCATGTTGACATCAGTCAAGATGTGGTTGTCCAAGGAATTCTCCATGAAAGACCTAGGTGAAGCATCCTTTATTCTAGGAATTAAGGTCTATAGGGATAGACCGAATAGGATGCTAGGACTTTCACAGAAGATGTACATAGAGGAAGTACTAAAGAGGTTTAGTATGGAAAACTCTAAGAGGGGATTAATACCCTTCAGACATGGTATTCATCTTTCCAAGAAGATGTGCCCCAGCACACCTGAGGAAATAGAACGCATGAGCAAGATCCCTTATGCTTCTGCAATAGGGAGCCTCATGTATGCCATGCTATGTACACGACCTGATATAGCCCATGCTGTGAGTGTCACAAGCAGATATCAGTCAAATCCAGGTGAAGAACACTGGACTTCTGTGAAATGTATCCTTAAGTACTTGAGAAGAACTAAGGATATGATGTTGGTCTTTGGTAATGGAGAACTCCAAGTTCAGGGATACACAGACTCGGACTTCATGTCTGATATAGATGATCGAAAGTCGACATCTGGAAGTCTGTTTGTGTGCAATGGTGGAGCTGTCAGCTGGAAGAGTTCCAAGCAAACTGTGATAGCAGATTCCACCATGGAAGCAGAATATATCGCTGCATCAGAGGCTGCGAAGGAAGCATTCTGGTACAAGAAGTTTGCTGCAGAAATTGGAAGTAATGCCATCAGATGCCATTCCTCTTTACTGCGACAACAATGGCGCCATAGCCCTTGCTAAGGAGCCGAGGTCTCACCAGAAGTCCAAGCACATTGAGCGGCGATACCATCTCATCCGCGATTACCTGAGAAAGGTTACGTCGAGGTCAAGAGAGTCAACTCCGCAGATAATGTGGCAGACCCACTTACAAAGCCGTTGGGCCAGCAGAAGATCGAAGCCCACCTTGAGAAGATGGGACTTAGACTTGTAGCCAATTGGCTTTAGGATAAGTGGGAGATTGTTAGATATATGTGCCCTAGAAGCCAGAATTGGCTGACACTTGTAATACACTTCTAGGGGCAAAATTATAATTTTGACTATAATCAATAAAATGGGTTATTTTCTATCACATATGTGTATTTAGTGTCTGTGATACATCCTTTGAGTTAATGGTAATGATAATTCATATTTTCAAGAGTTGAAAATTTAAGACATGAATAATCATTATTAACTCATAAATTGCTCCCGACCATAGGATCATCACGAGGATGGTGATTGATCCGGAAAGGTTGGTGTACAATCGCTTCTCTTTAGTAGATGAGTCTTGAGTCTACGGTGTGGAGACACCGGAGCGAGAGTACAGGATACTCGTTAGAGAACGAGGGCACTGAGCGTGACCACCTCGAGTAGTCATTAGGGAGTCTACCTTCTCGTCAATGACTGACTCGATGCTGCAGTAGTGTGTCTGGTTCTTTGACCTGAGATGCATCGGCAGTTCACCTTGAGGGTGTTATAGTTTGACTACACCATTACTCGGTCTCCTAGCCATATGGAACCCTGAGGTGTATGTTGGCTATAGCATGTTCATTGTAGGAACTGGATTGCATCAAGATGGAATCTATCTACCTCGGTGGTAGAGGAGCAGCCCTATGATGATCATGAGAATCAAGTCCAGAAATCCATGGCCATGGTAGAGTGAAATAATAGAAAGAGTTTCTATTTAGATTTTCACATTGGACTCGAATCGAATGATTACATCATATGACAGAGACTAGGGTTTGACGAGTTCACCTTAACCCTAATCTGATCGGGGCTCAAGATAGAAGAACTTGAATCACACAGGTAGCTGCACCAAGAGGTTCACATTCAGCTCTGATGGGTTGCCACCATATACTGCTAGGTGTCACTGGTGGATTTTGGGAGCAATTAGAATGATTTAGATGATCGATCATTCTAGCTGTTCGAATCAGAAGAGTTCTGATCCATCGAAAGGAGTTTCGATGATGTCGATGATAGAGATCATGACATATCCCATTACCATACAGAACTGAACCTAACTGGGTCACACAAACAAGGGTTTGAATCTGGTGATCATCAATTGAACTGATCTAGTTCAATTGATCTGAATGAGATTCAATTAGGTTCAAGGAAATCGTGCTAGCACTCGATTGAACCTAACGTTCTTCTTTTACTATCATAAATAAGTTATCCTGACTGAGCCAAAGGAGTTTGTGCTCAATCAGAGGCCTTCATATGGTCTGACTGGAGGTTGTCCAAGTCAGAAAAAAGGTTGTCTTATTTTGTAAGACATTACCTGCCATTTTTGGTCACCTGCCATTTCTTGTTCTTTGACTTTGGTCAAAAGTCTACCTTTGACTGGTCAAATGTTGACCATTGACACTTTGACTTTTGACCACATGTCATGCACCTATTGGAGAGCTGGTGGGGGCCTGTCCCCCTGCCAGAACCTGGCAAGGAGAAGGGCGCACGCCACCCTAGGGTGGCGTGTGCCCAAGTTGGAGGCGCCTAGGAGTCCTTGTTGGACAAGGACTCCATCTCCTTTTTGGATTCCAATTAGAGTTCTACTAAGAACCAACTTTGACTGGTCTTAGGCGCCCTCTAAGGAGGAATCCAGGGGACTCTATTCCCACCAATCAGATTTAGATCTGATTTCACAAAGGGTTGTGATTGGTTGGGAAGAAGAGGAGTTGGATCACAAGCTAGTCTATAAATAAGACCCTGCGCCCAACTCAATTCTAAGTGAATGCAATTCAATTGAGAAACCCCACGCCCCAAGGCTGCCTCTCCCCTCCTTCTCCATGCCATAGTCTCTTCTCCCCTTGCTCTCCACGTCCAAAAGGAGTTTTGGACTTGGTTGGTGCGATTCAGATCAAAGAAAGGCGATCAAAAGCAAGAAGGCTGCGCTGCTGCAAAGGACGACTGCTGATCTTCAAAAGAGTTTTGAAGATCCTCCAGATCAGATCCAGATCTGATTTTTGGAGGTGTGATAGAGAAGAAAAGGATCTCCAGATCTAACCCGAGTGGATACCGGTAGAGGCCAGGCGCTTGCGTGGCTTGATCCAGAACCTTCCGCTGCAAACAGGATCATCTACAGGGTAATAGGATTACCAAAATCAGGTAAATTAAATTTGATTTAATTTATCTTATTTTATTTTATTTATTAAAATAATAAGAATTAGATCTGAAACATATCAAGATCTGATTGAGATCAAGAGAAAATTTTTGAAATATATCTCTTGATCTAATCAGATCTGGACGAACCTAGACCGGGAAATAAGGATTTTCCTTTAGCATAACCCACCGAGGGACAGGGGTGAAAGCTAGATGGCATTCGGTGCCATCGTGACCTGCAACGTTAATGAACATTAATCAATATAACATATTGAACAATAATATTAGTATAGCATCAATAAATAATCTCTAATATTTATATCAGATGGAGGTTCTTTTAGTGGTCGGCACGGCATGACCTATCGGCATAGCACGATACGGCACGGCCTACCAGCATGGCATGGTCTACTGGCATGGCACACATTTTTCTTAAGCTTCCAAAGTTCAGAAGAAAGAGAGTTCTTTGACAAAAATAAGAAAGAAGTAAAAAAAATTAAATAAAAATTAATAATTAGACTCTAATAATTTATATCAGAATGTTGAAGTCATCGTCCAGTGGCATCTATAATATGGATATCACTATCGCTCCTGACAAATATGTTTGGGACCTCGACAGTACCAAGTAAGTTTTATCCTAGAGGAGCGCTTTGCATGCATGATCCAACATCATCATAAACTTCGGTATTATCAAAAATATGCTTAGGCACCATCCTCACAACAACACTTCATTGAGGCTCCAAGGAATCACTAACGTAGAAGACTTGACTAGCTTGGAAGGCAAGTATATACGATTCTTCAGTGCGGAGATAGCATTGCATGTTAACGAGAGTAAAACCACACTCATCAGTCTTCATCCCAAATTATGATAAGGTATCAAACCAATCGCACTTCGTCAATGCGATCCTCTCTTTAAAATAATAGTTTAAGATGACTATCTTCTCCACCATGTCATAATAATTTAAATCCTCCGTACGAGGCTGTGAATCCCTCGAGCTAGCATAACACCTAGTGATGGTGCTTAACATAATGCCACTATTTTGTATTGCCATATTTACAGACCTACTATGAATATTAAATCTGTAGCCGTTAATGACGAGCTATTTATACTCACGCACGGTACGATTAGGATCCATTAAAAGATCATGCACTCCATGGCTCACATTACTGAGCGACAATCTTCATACCTAATTAAGAAGATGATACCTAATTAGTAAATATGTTCCAATAAGTTATACCAAGTAAGAATATATAATCGCTTACATGATCTTTGAACAATTCAGAAAATTCGTTGCTATGCATTTTCTCTTTCTCTCGCATACTTAGAGTATCATATTTTACTTTTATGACCTTCTTGTATTTGCTGCATGCATAAAGAATAAATTTAGGTATAATTGAATATTTTTTTAATTATTAAAAAATAAATAATACTGAGTGACTTACCTTATGTACGGCTTAATGACATCATAATTGAAGAGCACGTAGCGGTGTATCTTATTCCTTTCCTCAATGCTCAAATTAGTGAGGCGGTATGAAGTGGAAAGTCCATTTGGCTATGGAATGGACTCAAATGTAGGCTCAATTGGCTCATACTGATCATCCTAATTCCTCATTAGCTGATTACGATGTATGTCGAGCTTGTTTAAGTACATGATATAAAAATTCATACACTCTTGACCCAAATAATCTTCTGCTATTGATCTCTCTGGGCGATTTATTTTTCTTACATAAGATTTCAGAGTTTGAATATTTTTCTCAGTAGGATACATCTATCAGCAGAACATTGGATCTCCAAGTATAACTTTTTTCGCAAGATGCACGATGAGATGCATCATAATCATGAAAAATGATGATGAAAATATCTTCTCTAGATCACATAATATAGTCACCATCCTTTTCTTCATTTTCTTCATATCTTTCTTAAGCAACCTCTTTGCATAAATATCTCTGTAAAAGTTGCAAAGATAAATAACCATCATTCTAACATTTTTTGGCAACATGCGGTGAATAGCTATTGGGATCAATTCCTACATCAGTACATGATAATCGTGAGTCTTCAATCCCCTAAGTTTGACATCCTTACTATTCACATGCTTTGATATGTTGTTTGAGTATCCATCTGGGACCTTTATGTTCTCCAATACACGAAGAAATATGGATCGTTCAGAGGCATTCATAACATAGCATGCATGAGGAAGCCTCCACTATTCTCCTCCTGTCGGCTCTGGATGGAGTGATCTTCTAATATCCTATTCTTTCAAGTCAAGTCAAAAATTCAAATCATCCTTGGTCTTATCCTTGATATTCAAGATTATTGTCAAAAGGAGCTCGCACACATTCTTTTCAATATGCATTACATCTAAGCAGTGGCATAATAAGTTTGTCTTCCAATATGGCAAGTTAAAGAAAATGCTCTTTTTTCTTCAATTAAAGTATGTCATCTTTCTTTGATTGATGCTTTCTTTTTTTATCACCAATCGGATCATCTTTTCCAAATTTAATACTAAAATCATCCAACTCTCTAAGTTCTTCACTCTTAGACATCCGACCAGGCACCCCACCTTCTTCAACAGTACCATCGAAGGAGCGTGCATGCCTTTTATTTGGATGATTTTGATGGAGAAAATATCGATGCCCCATATAGCTAAAGCTCCTTCGATGTGTCAACCTTCTAGATCGGGTGTTTCTTCTACAGATCGGGCATATTAACTTATCTTTAGTGCTCCAACCCGACATTAGGGCATAGACTGAAAAATTATTTATTGTCCATAAAAGCACTGCATGCATGGAGAATGACTTATTCAGTAAAGTATCAAAAGTTGGAACACCTTGAATGCTCTATAACTATTTCAGCTCGACAATAAGAGACTGCAAATAAACATCAATGTCATTACCTACCTCCATCAGACCAGAGATGAGCACTGTCATGAAAGCAAAGAATTTTTTCATACACATCTATGGTGGAATGTTGTAAACATAAATAAATACTGATCATACACTATAGGCAATATTCATATGCTTGAACGAATTGAAACCATCGCACGACAAGTCCAACCTCGCATTACATATCTCTTATTTAAAGTCGAGATGTAATTCATTAAACTTCTACCATGCCTCTCCATCCGCTGGATATCTCAATGTATCATTTTTTATTCAATCCTCTTCGTGCCATCTCATATTCTTCTATGTCTTTGCCGATATATATAATTTTTGTAGTCTCAAAATCAAAGAAAAGTGCCACATCAACTTTTAAGGTACATGAGTTGATGTGTCATCTTTATTCTATTTTCATCTTGATACACCGCACCTCGTGCACTCGTTGCGGTTGACATTCTCCTCTCAATAGAGCATGCAATCATTAGGACATGCATATATCTTGATATAAGTAAAGTCCAATTGTTCAATAATCTTCGATATCTCATAATTATTCTTCAAAATTCATGCATCATCCGAAAGAATGTCCTCCAAAAGCTCTAGTATGTAGTTTACTTCATTATTACTGAACCCGTTGGAGTATTTCATATGATACAACCAGATTAAGAACTCAAGCTTTGCCATCTTTTCACATCCGAGATACAATGGAACATTAGCATCTTTTATCAACTTGTGGACCTTCTCTACATCCTCATTATTTGTCATTCGATCAATTACAAGATTAGACATGGACGTAGATGCACCATCATTGTGACCAATAAATGAAAAAATATTATGAACCATTTGTTTCACTCCTCCTTCAGATTGATTGCCTCCTTATGGCCTGCTCTCACCATATTGGTCTCAATAAATTTCATAACCGACTTTAAAGTCATAAATAGTAAAGTGATCATTGACATCTTAATGAAGTAGCCATGGCCCATCCATACACTTTTTACAAGGACATTGGATCAATCCATAGTTTCCAAATTTTTCTGTAGCATAATTAAGAAATTTTTAAAGTTCGATCTTATATTCTGGCGAGAGCCTACTAAACTTCATCCATCCCTTATCTATTTTAAAAATGATGATACTACAAGTAAATCATGTGTGGAACTCAGATTAAATATCATTTTTAGATATGCAATAAATGCATCATATCATCAACTAATAGATAAAGATAGATCCTATCCTATTCAGAAATTACATTAATTCTATAGATTTATTATAGTAATCAAATGATATACAACAGAGATCGAATGAAATTTTGGCAGCATTTCTCCTTAATTCTTTTATATAGGGAGAACAAAAAAAAAATACTGTCCAAAATTTTATTCGAAATTCTTAGCATACCATTTGATTACCGTAATTATCTATAGAATTATCTATAATTTTTAAACTATCCATATTGGATAATCAATTGATCATTGTATATAATTCTTTAATCCATATAATTACATATAATTGTATGGATGCCGAAGATTATGTACATTAATCAATTGACAGGTCTATCATTATGCAATGCAATAAACAAAAGCAACAAGATATAAACATCCAAAAAATATTATGCAATAAATTCTACAACATAAATTATATTCATCAATAATTAATGATGGCAGCGAGGCCAGATCTCTCTCTTTCTCTCTCAAGTATAGACCCATCGGATATTCGAGTTTGAATTTGGTACCAGTAATTTAAATTGGATCTAGATCTGAATATCTAGATTCTGATCTAAATTCAATCCATTGATAGATTTAGTCCACAGCCATCGACATGGCATAGCCCAAGGCTATCACCACGGTACGATCCAAAAACTATGTCACGTAGATAATTATAATATTTATAATAAATATTTATAATATTTATTATAAATATTTTATAAATTATTATAAATATACATGATTAATAAATAATATTATAAAATTAAAAAAAATTATATTTATGGCTATAGAGAGCGGGTCGCACTGAAAGCTTCGAGGATCGCCGACGATGATGCTAGAGAAGGACAACGGCATTAGAGATAATCTGCAAAATAAAAGTAAGATAGTAAGATAGAGAAGAGAGAAAAAAGAAAAGAGAGAGAGCAGAAATGATCGGGGATGGGGGGCCAGAGGGGGCATAGTGATGAGGAGGCCGAAGGAGGCTTTGCACTCGACCGAGAGAGGATCAGAATGGTAGAGTTTTGCGAGGGTCGAAGGAGGGTAGAAAGGGGCTCGTCGGAAGAGGGGTTTGGTTTTGCACCGAGATCGGAGGAGGATAAAGTATGGGGGAGGGGATTTCATGGGGACCAAAGAAGGGCCGGATGGGGTTCATTGGAGGGAGGTTCACTGGGGACGAGGGAGGGTCGGATGGAGGGGTGGATGGGTGGGGCTTCGTGAGGGGCTGAGCGAGGGTGCAGAGGGTTCGTCGAAGGGGGGTTTTGCTGGGGCCGAGGGAGGGTCGAATGGAGGGTGGGGTGGCGGGTGGGGGTGGCGGGGAGGGGCAGCCAGGGATTGGGGATCGAAGAGGGAGGGGGAAGTAGGGGCGACGTCGATCGAGGGGGAAGGAGGGGTAGCGCCGGTCGGGGGTGAGGAGGGGCGACGCCGATCGAAGGAGGAGGGACGACGTCGGTCGGAGGAGAGGAGCCTCATCGATGATGAAGAGGAGGGGGGAGAGAGAGAGATTGAGCATGTACGGAAGAAAAGCAGAAAAAATTTGAAGATTTTTAATCTAACCTACGACAGCGATTATCAAACTACTGCCATAGATCTACGATCGTGGTTATCCAAAATCACTATCATAGATCTACGACAGCGGTTCTATAACCGCTGTTGTAGATCTATAGCAGCAGTTTTTGATAACTGCTACCATAGATGAAAAATAATTTTTTTTATTTTTTTAAAATATTATATAATTTTAAAATTTAATATCCATCTTCATCATTCATTATCTAAATAATTATCATTAAAGTATCATCGCAAAAGATCGTCTCGATCCGATAGCCCTGACTTCATCGATTAAAAAAATTTGATTTCGATGATCACGAACGATGATGCAATGATCTGATAGATGAAGACCTCCGATAGATCCAAAAACCTACAACAATGATCTCGATGATGTTTGTAGCATACTATCAAAGTTTTACTTCAATCGGATATCGTTATTATGATTAATTTAGTACGAAATGATTTCGATAGTTAAATTAGAAACAAGCGATCAAAGGATTAAACGACGTTCGATTATGAGATAATTTTTTAGTTAAATGATCTTTGTTATAATTTTAAATATTTTATATGATAATGATAGTAAAATTTAAATTATTTTCGTATAAACTATTCATGTTAAGCAGATATTGCAAAAGCACGAGCATAACAATCAATGAAGTTTTAGAATGGTTATCAGGAGACATATAGTTTTAAATTATTCTTCATCTCACGAGTTGAATTTTATAATCACCATCATAAAAAATAATTAAAATAGTAGCCAAGATTATTTATAAAAAAATTATCACATAATCAAAAATCATTTGGTCCTTTGATCACTCGTTTATCATTTAACGGTCGAAACTAATCTATACTAAATTGATCAAGATAATGATATTCGATTAAAATAAAACTTTGATAATATGCTACAAATATCATCGAGATTATCGTTGTAGATTTTGGATCCATCGAAGATCTTCATCTATCAGATCATCGCATCATCATTCGTGATCGTCGAAATTAAATTTTTCTGATTGAAGGAGCTAGAGCCATTAGATCGAGGCGACCTTTTATGCAGACACTCTAATGATAATTATTTAGATAATGAATGATGAATATGAACATTAAATTTTAAAATTATATAATATTTTAAAAAAATTATATGGCAGTGGTTATAATTAATCGTTGCCATAAATCAGATTATAGCAGCAGTTTCTACTAACCGCTACATAGATCCAACTTATGATAGCGATTATAATGAATCGCTACTATAGATCGATCTATGACAATGATTTTTTATAACCGCTGCTCTAGATTCTACCTATGACAGCGATTTTTAGTAACCATTGCTATATGTCGGACTTATAGCAGCGGTTACAACAACCGCTGCCATAGGTCCGACTTATGGCAGCAGTTAACAAAAATCGCTACCGTAGGACCTATGGCGGCGATTTTGAAAACCGTTGCCATAGGCTATTTTTGTAGTAATGTGTGGAGCGAAGTATTGACTCTCATCGATCAGGAGATCTCTTATATAATGGGGGGTGACTTCAATTATATTGTTGAGCCTTGTGAGAAAAGGAGTGGTGGATCCTTTGTTGATGACTCGACGTCTAGGAAGTTTAGAGACTTTATCCGAGATGGTGGTCTTGTGGACCTGAGGTTTGTCGGCCCGCACTGTACGTGGTGCAATAATCGCTAGAGAGGGGCTAGGGTCTGGGAGAGGATCGATAGGTTTTGTGCGACTTCTATTTGGATTCAATCCCATCTTGCTCACATGGTTCGCCACTTGCCCAAGATAGCTTCTGACCATTGTCCGATCCTACCTGTCACAAATGCCCCCTCCTCCTATCATAGTCCCTTTAGATTTGAGAAGATGTGGCTCTCCTACCCCAGATCTTGAAAAATTATGAGGGAGGTTTGGTAGATGCCGGTCCGTGGCGATGCTAAGCACAGAGTCACTCGAAAATTGGAGCTCACAAGAAGAAGACTTTTAAGATGGAATAGGAAGGAGGTTGGTGACATCTTCAAGAGACTCAAGGCTACTAAGTTATTAATTGTCGAGCTCCAAGATCGAAAAGATCATGAGGGTGGGCTCATGGATAGGGAGTTGGTCGACCTTCAGGGGTTGTTGTCCGAGCATTATTCTCTCTTGAGGCAGCAGGAGGTGTTCTGAAGGTAGAAGTCTCGAATGCAATGGATTAAGGAAGATGATCGAAATATGAAATTCTTCCACCAAGCTACTACCATCCGGAGGCATATGAACTGGATCCGGGCAGCTAGAGGTGCTGGGGGGGCAGTGGGTGATGGAAGAGGATTTGCTAAGATAAGAAGTTGTGAGCTTTTTCAGATCTCGATGGACTATGTCTTTGGGGGGCAGTCGAACCTTTCAATCCCCTTCCCCGGATCATTGTGTTACGGAGCAGAAAAACAAGGATCTTATTGCTGAGGTGTCGGAGGAGGAGGTTAGAGTGGCTCTTTGGTCAATGTCGGAAGACAAAGCCCTTAGTTCGGACAGTTTTCCTCCTCTCTTCTTTAGATGCTACTAGCATATCATCTGCTCCGAGGTGGGGAGGGCAGTTTCAGAGTTCATAAATGGATAGATTCCGAAGATGTAGCAGCGGACATTCATTGCTCTTATACCGAAGAGATAGGATGCATCTGAGCCGAGATACTTTAGACCGATCAATTTATGCATGACTATGTACAAGATATGTACCAAGCTGATGGCCTAAAGGATGAAGCAGGTTCTTCTGCAATTGATTTGTTTGGAGCAAGGGGCGTTCATGGGAGGTCGTAGCATTTCAGATAATGTCCTCATTGCTCAGGAATTTTTGTATGATCTTGTCCGTGCTCCACCTAGCAGGGCGCTCATGGCTATCAAGCTGGATATGGAGAGAGCTTATGATCGTGTGAGCTGAAGATTCTTGGAGAATGCTTTGCAATGCTTCGGATTTCATTCCCACCAGATCGGCTGGATTATGGTTTGTATTAGAAGTCCTATTTTTGCTATTTTGGTAAATGGGACACCTTCTGAGTTCTTCCACTCCAACACTGGACTAAGGCAAGGTTGCCCCATTTCTACTTATTTATTCATTATTTGTGCCGACGCTTTTTCGAGAGCCCTCCGTGCTACTTCTCTCAGGTCGATGGTTGCCCCTTATGTGCCTGCACCCGGGCCCAGCTGATTTCGCATCTTCTTTTTGCAAATGATTGTTTGCTGGTGGGTCGGGCTACTATCCGAAGTGCTATCGGATTTAGGTCAATTTTGGAGGGCTATTATGCCGCTTCAGGCCAAAGGATGAACCTTACCAAGTCAGCGGTGCATTTCAGCCCTAAGACACCGGTGCAGCTTCGTCACTTGATCAAGGAGAGACTAGGGGTGGCTGAGCAAGACGAGATCCTGAAGTACCTGGGAGTTTCCCTCTCTGGACGTAGAGTAAGGAGGTCCAAGGCTAAGGGTGCGATGCTTGCCATTCATGAGAGATTAGGGAGTTGGTAGGCCCAGAGTTTGCCAATGATGGGCAGGGTCACCTTGGTTAGGTCAGTGCTTAGCTCTACGCCTATCTATCTTCTTTCTAATGTCATTTTGCTTAAGACAACTGTATGGAGGATTGAGCAACTTCTCCGGAGCTTTCTCTGGGGATCACGACCTGATGGTGATGGAGTACACCTTGTGGCCTGGGATGTGGTTTGTCAACTTAGACAGGAGGGCGAACTAGGGATCCAATCCCTGATCACGAGGTGGGAGGCCCTTATTGCTCGACATGCTGCTAGGTTTCTTCTTCATCTTGAGTCTATGTGGAGCACTATGATGAGCGCTAGGTATGGCACCTGATTTGTGGTGGGTGAGATCCGAACAAGTCGGAGGATCTCAGCTATCTGGAGGGAGATCTATACACGGGTTCCTGATGTTATTCCTCAAACGAGATGGATGATTGGAGATGACCGTACTATCAGTGTTCTTCATGGTACCTGGATTACTAATATACCTTTGTCCCGTTGGCCGACCTTTGTGAGCACTGAGATGTCTGATCTGATGAGGGTTTGTGATCTTTTTCTTGCTGATGGCACAGAATAGGACCAGCTATTGTGATGTATCTTTTTGGAGCACAGCTAGGCAGGAGTATGTTGTCTGTGGCTGTTCCTCTTCATCCATGTTCGGATATCAGGGTGTGGAGATCTTCCACTATAGTGAGACCCGTTGCGGTAGACCTGTATCATTTGCACCAACAAGAGTGCAATAGGAAGATGGACTGTGATTGGGTCTAGAAGTTGGGGGTGCATCCGAGAATGAATCTTTTCCTTTGGAAGATTATCTGGGGTAGGCTTCCGACCAAACAAATGTTGAGGGAGAGAGGCTTGGACATTCAGTCTACATGCCTTAGCTGTGGGATGGAGGAAGAGACGATGAAGCACATCCTATTCCTCTGCCCATCAGCTAGACGGATTTGGTTTCTTGTGGGCCTTTATCATCAGATTGTCCAAGCAGAGGATCCAACTAGGGCATTCATTGATCTTCTGAGGAGGAGAACTACAGACGATGCGCTTAGAGAGATTGCTAGATAGGCTGCCTATATTGCCTAACATATCTGGTTGGCTAGGAACAGTGTTGTCTTCGAGTTCAGGAGATGTCCGATGAAGATCACTATCGAGAGAGTACTGACTTTGGCTCGGGAGATGATTGATGTGACCTCTAGATCTCTGGAGACCTGGGACTCTCCTCCAGCTCACATAGCAACCCATAGGGTGTTTATTATTTGGGAGCCCCCACCTTCAGGATACTTGAAGGTCAATTTTGATGGGAGTGTCAGAAATAGAAAAGGTGAAGCCGATTTTGTTATTCGAGGGCTCGACTCTAGATTGATGGCGGCAGGGAGCCAATACCTAACTGATCCGACGGTCTCTTGAGCGAAGCTTCGCGCAACTTGGGCTGTTGTGGCTTATGTCCGAATGATTTTAAGGATGGATCATATTATTATCGAGGGTAACTTAAACGTTGTTATGGCATGGATCCAGGAGTGTAAAAGGGGGGGCGATTCATCACTATCTTCATTTTTCTTTCGGACTATACCGACCTTATTAGTAGGCATATCTTTAGAGAGACGAATTTTACAGCTAATTAGGTGGTGGCTTATGTTGTGGAGCATACTATTGATCTTTTATAGATTATATTAAGGTAATTTAAAGATTATTTATTTATTGATTATTTGAGATAACAAAATAGTGACGTGTGGAGGAGATGCTGCAGCAACGCGGCGGGGGCATTTTGGAATCCACGTCAGAAATGCTTTCCAGCCCCGCATCTTTCTTTCGTACTGCCAACGCCACAGGTCCCACGGCATCAAAGCAGCTGCCAGAAATGCTTTGGACATCAATGAATTAACCCGAAAGAGACACCCAAGCCGATCCACCTGAAGGTAGGCTGCGTGTCAGTTTGGTCCGGAATTTCAGGTCCCATTATTTTCCTTTTTTTACTTTATTTTATCTTTTCTTCCCGAAGCGCACCAGCACCGAACCTTATCTGCTGTCATAAAAGTCAAAGAAGCGAAGCTTTTGAGAAAAATTAGTGGAAGGGAAATGGATGGGAGTTCTTCAGCGGAAGAAGGAGCATCGCCGTCGTCATCCGATCTCTGATGCGTGGTAAGAAAGGGTTTTAGAGTGGTTTAATCTCATGATCCATTTCAAAGTTTGTAGCCTGTTGTCCTGTTTTGCTGTTCGAGATGAGGTGTGGGAGGCTTTCAGAGGAAGGATGGATGTTGAATATTTCGAGCCAGGTGATGCAGGTGGAGTGGGGCAACGTTTTGTTTCAGCTTTGAAGTGTGCCGAGGATGAGGAAAGAGTTGCAGATATGCTCGTCTCGGACCGTTTTTCTATTAGGAATGGGTGGCATTGGGAATTTTATAATTAGGAATGGGTGGTTTGGGCAAGATATATCATGCTTAGCCATCTTCAAGAATAAATAATTTTTATCATATTTTTTTTTATAATTTTATTTTTTAGATAAATAATTAATTGAAAAAAAAATTATGATAGTTTACTTAATTTAAGAGAAAAAAATAAATTTACCTTAAAATTGGATTGATGGTAGAGATGAAATTCTAAAAGATAAATATTTATATTTATAAAAAATTATTCTCCATCTCATGTATTTATTGTGCAACTCGGGCTATCACGTAGTTATATTCTTATAGATTTGAAATTTTTGACTGGCATAACAGCAGTTGGTTCGTATCTATTGTTTATGCTTGTACCGTGGAAAGTATTGCTAGAAGAAAATCCTCCACAGCCTATTATTGTTTTCAGTGGAGTCAAGGAATCAAAGTTTCTTAGCTAAAGTGACTCACATTTGCTCCTAGGAAGAAGATAATTGATGATGTATTCATAAATGTATGCCTGTTTGGCTGATTATTTGTTGACTATTGTACTCCTTTCATTTCAATTGCTGAATGAAATAAAACAATGGAAACCGATTTTCTTCTTTAAACAAAAATTCTGAGTTGGAATCTTTTCATCGAAATATTGCATTCCACATCTCTACCAAGTTGTGTTTGAGTTGCATCATCATTATCAGAAAATGCACTATCAAATAATCAAAGAATGTTAAACATGTTAATCCGATTCAACTCTCCTTTTTTTGTTGTTTATTTTTGTACATATCTTGATGCTAAGTAAGCATGATCTTCAACATCTTTATTGAAATTATGAAATTAATGGAGCATTCAATAATATTGTAGTAACGTTTTTCTTTCTTCACTACTCTTGTTTGATATGCATTTCAATTTAAGCCACGAAATTTGTTCTGACAACCTTAAACATTAAGGGGGAAAAGGTTACCAGACCAAAAATACTGGTCATTTGTTCTTGCTCAGAGGTTGGCAGATTGATTTCTCTCATCAGGGCAATTGTTTACCGTCACCAGATGATGCACAATCATTAAGCTGGCATCAGAATGAACAGGCATTTGTTTTGTGACCCCAGTTCAGTTCCCCAAAATTTATAGATTGGTAATGCTAAATTTATTAGCCTTCAAGATGTTCTTCATAGCAACAAATAATTCAACCTTGAAAGATCTCTACCATCCCATAGTAATTATGTTATTAAGCTTGCTTGACGCTCAAAATTCATTTGAAGAGTAGCATAGTTTTCTGGAAAAAATAAGCATTGGTCGAACATGAGGGGCTCTTAATCCTGAAGGCTTTCTGCAATGAAGATAGGAGGGAAGGAGTTTTTGGTGGTTGAATTCGTTTTCCAGTGATCTTCCTGTGGTTTTAGCTCCCGGATCAAGGGAATCTGTGGTGCTAGATTGTATTATTTGCCAAGATCCACCTGCAGGTAAGCTAGAGGCTTAGCTTTCTAAGAATTCGTTTGCCATTCCAAATTGCTTGGGTGGTCATTTTTCTTGATCTTCCTTGTGGGTATGAGTATGATAGATCATTGAAAAGGAAGACCTCCATTCCTATGGATTTTTTTTTCTTCCTATTGCCCAAAGGTTAAGGATCTAGACTGGGCTTGGACAGAGTCCTAGGAAATGCAGCATTAATAGACCAACAAGCTTGATTTCTATAGGATTTTTCGTCCAATTCTATGGGAATATCCAAGCAGGTCTTTATTTGTTTTATTTTTCTGTCTGCCTTAAGCTTCGTATTGCTATGGGCTAGCCTACGACAGAAACGGCATGCTCCTCCATGCATCTTGGTTTCATTCCCGCCGCCAAGCACCCAGGGCTTTCTCCTCTGACTTCGCCCCCTCAGGTATAGAATAGTGGAAGCAGGGCTTTTGCTTGATTCAAGCCTCCAAAGCATTTTTCCTTCAACTATTAGAATGAATGAATTTAGGGTTTTCATTGGATTTAGACCTTCAAATATTCCATGATTTTAAGCCAAATTACATTTTAGAGATGGCAGGAATGCTTTTCGGCTCACCTCAACCCTTTACCAGCTAGAGGAAATTAATTACATTTTCGGGGTCGTTCTTTTGTAAGTAAAATATTTACATGAAAATCTACATTTTCTTAGGTAAATATTTCTCAAGTAACATTTAGATAGAAAAATAATTTATCTATGTTCTTTTATATATGGATAAGTTACGTTAAAATTTTTTCCCCATGTTCTTTTACATTACTATTTTCTTGGATAAGTTGTAAAAATTTATTCATATTTCTAATAATATCCCTTATGCTTTTTAGTTTTTAAGAAAATGGATGATTGAATTATTAAACATTAAATGATGGAGATATTAAAAATAAAAATAAGATATTTTAGGTAGATAAAATTTTCATCTATTTTATGGATAAATACTATAAAATAATAATAATAATAATTTTTTTATTTTAAAAAATATGAGATCATGGATAAGTTAGTCAATGAAAAATTAAACTAATTTTTTTATAATATTTATTCACAAACGAACAAGCCCTCCATGGTGAAACAAGTATCCAACCTACAAAGAATAAAATGAGAGCCAGTGAATATTCGACATTTTCCTTCCATGTGGCTGCCAGGACTCATCGAGGTACATACACCGCCAACTTACATTGCATGACTGGTGACGATGAACGCATATATTCCACCATCCACACTTCTTATCCGAAAACATCAGAGGCCTAAGGAAAGCAGCAGAGTCTAAACACACCATTTGGAAGATAATGTGTATAGCAGCGCTACATCGTGTAAGCACGATATCAACGAGGAAAGCAGACTTCAGCTAATGGTTAAGCTGTTGGACCTGAGAGCCTGAGCTTTCAACCACATCCATTAGAAAAAATTTTCTTAAAATGTACCACTCTAGATGCCACCACCGTCAAAATTCGATAATAGAGCATTGTAGATCATTGCAGGATACCAAGATCCAACCAAACCCCAGCGCACTTCATGCAGCGAGTAGTTTTAGGTAGTAGCAGTAATATAATAGTTACCAAATGCATTCTGTAACGCGTGGATCCCCTTAATGGATACAAAGGGAATAAACAAGAGCTGCAAGTAAAGTGAAATTAGTGACTTCAAAATTTAATGTCCGAATTTTCTCCGTCTTTCCTTTGACCGCAGGTTTATATTTTTTATGGCGGCTGATGTTACCACAGACTGGAAGCGTTCGAGCACAAATGCAGCAGTGCACACAAAAATATCCAACCCCAAAAGGATGTAAACAAATCTATAACCACCGTGAACCTAAGAAGGTTTCTACTTCAAGCCCCCATCCTGCCAATACATGACATCTGCACAAATTTTAACCATAGATTTCACAATCAAATGCAAAAGAGGAAATCATCTTCCATCCATGAGACCCCCGTGCCAGAAAACCCTCAGCAAAAACTCAAGGAGAGGTGACTTCCATTTCAAATTTTCCTTGTCGCTGCCCTTTGATTGTATTCATGCTTGATGAGATTGGCTCTCAGCAACATTGCCCTAACGTCTCTCTCAAACTCAACACCAGTTTGTAGGACACGCTGGAACGTCGCATTTCTTTGGTCAGCATGCCTTGCATAAAGAATTTTGTTGTGCGAGTCTATCCGGGCCTGCAGATATTCCACAAAATTAATTTAACATAGATGAAATAACAACGATAATGCTGATATTCTAAAGTTAAGCTTGGATTTAAGAGACCATCTCAGAAATAATTCCTACCAAGCTATGAGCGAACATAAAGCACAAGCATTTCTATACTGGATGAGACTTAAAACAGAAAAATGCTATCTTACTTGAATCTGGTTGTCGGTGATCAAAGCTTCGAGTTCTTTCTCCAACCCAGCAACACCAGTTTTAAAGGCACTGGCCATTGTGTGGAGATCCACAGAAATGAATGGATGTGTGTACTGGATGATAGCTTTGTGGCGAATTTGAGTATAGAGTGTTTCAACATGATCATGCAAATGGATATCCAGCAAAAGGTTTGGTTTAAGGTTCTCTAGATACTCCAGACATGAAGCATAGTGACTGCAGCAGAACATTCTTGTGGTTAGCAACATTGAAAGTCTCTCACAGGCAACAAGAATATGAAATGCTTTGACAGGCAGCAACTGCCACTCCATGAAGCTACAATGTATCATTTTAAGAAGCAAATGTCATTAAGGTCACTTGCAGGTAAGCATAGTCAGGTGAGAACCATGAGATGCAAATTATTAACGTGACTGTCATGATTCTAAATTTTTGCAATAATATATTCAAGAAACAAAATGGAAGAATTTGATGTTTCTAGATGAACATCGTACATATTTCTGATTTTTCTATAAATAGAAAAATCCATATCTGATCTTTTTGTAGTGGAATGCATGTAAAGAAGTCCTAGTTCAATTGGGATCTGCATTATTTTTTGCAATAAATTAAATACGCACGCACGCACGTAAGATATTGACAAGTTGAGAGGGATTTTTTTTGCTACATTGGTTCCTCTCTCTCTCTCTCTCTCTCTCTCTCTCTCTCTCTCTCTCTCTCTCTCTCTCTCTCTGTGATGTCTTCAACTCTCCTTATTCTCATACCCTGCAAGATATTTTCTCATATCTCAGTCCTGCAACAAATACATTCATAATCTAGCAATCATTAGTAGCACTTTTCACTAGGTTCACCCTCTTAAACATAGATTCCAACAAAATCTTAACCACCTAATAACAAGCAAGCAAGATCTGCCCAACAACAGATTCCTTTTAAGGAGGCATGAAACAAACTTGGGTATGAACATAATGATAGAAACTATATTCTATGGTTAACTGGCATAATCAATGAATATGTACGTCCATGCATGCATGCACGCACACATATATACATTTCTGGTACTTGCCACAAGAATAAAGATGAAGTACAATTACAATAACTATAGTGGAATCACACATATACAAAATAATAAAGATGAAATACTTGCAATAACTACAGTGGAGCCAAGTCCATAGGAGAAAACAACAAGGGATGCAATGTTGAGAAGGTTCGTGCACACAAGACAAGCCTCATAGAGACGTGCCTACATGGTATAACTGGGAGGAACAGAGTGAGAAATGAGTTATAACAAATCATAAAAGTTTCGCCAATGAAAGAGCAGTAGAGAATTGAGTCAATTGACTGAAATGGTAAGCAAGCATGCAACAGAATTTTGCAATCCAATTAGAAAAAGAAAATGGTCAAGCTTATGAACAGGTCATGGAAGAAAATAGATTGGACATGGCATTCGAAGGATATAGCTATGAATTTCTTTTTATTCCGAATTCTGTTCTTTTAATTTAAATATTTGAACATTTAATATGAAAGTGCATTCTAAGTTGAACTATTGTTCACAAAGCTCGGTCATGTAAAAAAGTTAACCTATGATACAATGATCAGGAGGGCCATTTTGAACTGTGTATGGTTGTTCAGAACCAGATATTTTTTAAGTCCCTGCCAAACCTGGAGACACAAAAAGTTGGACAAATGCATTTCCAGGTTAAGCAATTGCCTCATGAACAGCACTCCAAACTAAATTCCAAAAATATCCACAAATATCGTAATACAAATACTTAGGATAATTATATTCACCCTCTAAATTCCATAAAAAGTTTTTCACCATGATTTGTGATTTTTTGTGTTTTTTTTCATAACATATATGCAAGACATGAATTCCTATCAATGCTAACATAAGATTTTCCAATAAACAGCAACTTAATTAAATCGTCAATAATGGACACAAGCAATCACATAATCCAAACCCATATGACAACCCCTCATCCGGTCATGGATTTTCCTATTTCAACACTCTTTTCACCCTAGCAGTTTTGCTTCATCCAAGAAAGAGCCAGAAGCGAGGACAACCAAACTGAACCAACATTAATTAATAAAATGTGGATTTAGAGACTTAATACTTAGTGTTGGACAAAGAATCAGGTGCTGGCCACAACAGGCATTCCGGCCAGCATGTGCTGTGCTGATATGGAACAACCAGCACCTGGCATGCCCTCACATCTACATACGAGTTGAACTGCCCGGTGCCAAGCCATTAGTGTCCAAACACCTCTTTTTTATTTGCCATTTGAAACTTGCAGGTAAGGCTTTCTTTTTTTTCCTGGGTGGGGAGCTTGATGAGGTAAGGACCATGTGCAATAGGTGTACATTAAAATAATTTATCAAGTTTCAATGAAAATGTGCCCCTCAATATGCTTGACATAACATTCCATCATTCCTTATTAAGAGACTAGATGACCACATCAAAACAACATTTTAATGCATCAAATTTGACCCAATCTAAAATAGATTTAAAAATAATAAATTTTTAAAATGGAATAAGACCCTGTTCCCAACCAAAACTGGCTGAGGCACTGCATGTGGGTCAGTGTTCTGGCCAGTGACCGGCACGTGTGCAAATGTTAGAATCTCAGGACTTTTGGATTAGAAAAAATGAATCAGGTCTGCATGATCAACATAACCATTCAACAAATGATAGGCAGAGGAAAAGAATGCTTCAGAAATTATGTCAACAAGGATAATTGTAGCTTTGCATTTCTTGAATTTTTTAAAGCAGATTTTTATAGTCCTTTCAAGTTTCAGCAAGGTAAAAACTCCTCAAATCAGGAATGGAACTCAGGCCAGTATTTCCTCAAATTTCCTGCAACTTCAAAATGATTTCTGCAAAACTTCCTATACCTTCTCATTAACCACCAAAGCATGAAGGAAGTTTATCTTTTGAAGTAAGACTTGCTGAAGCCTTGGCATATCATCTCTTTCGGTGAAGGGATCAGGATATCAAACAAACTCTCAGGATCACATTAACAATATAGTTGCAGCATGAAAAAAGTATGCCCCTTTTACTCATCCTTCAATAAGAAAAGGCACATGCCCTTCTAGCTAGATAACCAACAATGGGCAAACATTCCAACGAGAGCCATCTAATCAGAAGCACATAACTTATAAGAAATTACAGGCCCTGCGCTTCTTTTCATATTAAAAGAAAGTCAGGAAGAAAATTGAAATAAATCCACAAAAGAAAAGAACAAAAGCAGAACCTTTTGCGTTTCATTAACATATTTTTGGAGTTATCAGAACCACAACAAGGAGCAATCCATATATCAAGTCTTGGTTTTCTTTCCTAAATGTACGTAACTTCCAAAGATAGGGAGCAACTGTGTCCCAACACTAGTGATCCTTCACCAAGAGCATCATGGTCAATGACTAAGAAACAAGATGTCCAGGTCACACAAGAAGTCATGCTGGAAGTAGTTCATTTCCTTAATCATTCCAGCCTTAAATATTTATGGTCATTATTTTACATTGAACATAGCATACCCTCTCCGAGATCCCATTCCTGCCCCTAACCCTGCTTCCTAATTTGTCCAACACATATTAAATAGTTAAGTAGCATCTACTGAAACACAAGTCTGCCAAAAACAAATCTTAGTCTTAAGAAAATTATCGCTAATGTTTTATCATACTTCTGAAACAATTTTTCATAGAAATATTCAAAATGCAATAACAATATGAGTACATTGAAATTACTCTATAAATTTTAATACTGTTTTCTTCATGCGTTTCCAAGGATCTTCCATGTCATAATTTTTAATTTAAGAGTTCCATTTCCCCACTCTTGCACTGCTCTGAGAACTGAGCCCTGTGCATCTTAAGCCCAACTAACAAAACCAAACAACCTAAAAGATGCTTTTGAGAACCGAGCCCTGTCCATCTAGTCCAATGACTAAATCAAACAACCTAAAAGATCCTTCAGATAAGCATAAAACCACCAGTCCCAAACTCCAACTCTAGAGTAGATTCAACTAAAAACTTGCTACTAGGAGCATTTTTTTATTTAACAATTTTAAAAATTATTTCTTATTAAAAAGAACAAGCATGTCTAGTTAAATTTGACATAATAGAGATGAATATATTTTGGTTTGAACTACTAATTAAATGCATTCAACAAACTTAGAATGTATAAATACATGTACTTTAGGTCATGTGTTCCTTTCTAATAATATTGATAAACATGACATAGAATAGTTTATTAATCCATTTCAAAGAAGATCTAAGCTATGCACCAATTTGGCTATATGTATATGTACATGTTCGTGTGTGTGTGTGTGTGTGTGTGTGTGTGTGTAGGTCAGCATAGATAATGGTGGGATGTGATGTTGGAAGGTTAAAGTGAATCATGGCCCATGATGCCACCACAATGCGAGGCATCATTATTGCATGGACAAGATGAGGTCTAGTCTCCTTAGCGACAACATATAACCAAAACAAAAGCAGAGGTTAAACCATATCCTAGCATATTGTTCTCAAGCTTGGGCATAGCTGAGATTTGAGTGAGCTCCTTAAATAATATGTTAGAAGCACCAGATTCATGTCTGTTAATATTAAATAGTTAGATGTGTTTGTTGCGAACCAAATAATGGAAGATTTGAAGAAACAGATGAGTCAAGCTACAGGAAGTAAATATACACATGGTGTTGAGAAGATGCTTACAGACATTTAGTAAGAATTATTTATCATCTAACTCTCTACCTCCTCCAAGTGAAAGGCAAACAGTATCTTTAAGAGGATTGCAAAAAAAAAAAAAAAAAAAGGTATCCATGTAAATTTCAGCATGGTGCGGAGAAGAGAGCAATGATGCATGTATGCAATATGTACACATTGTTTCCTTGCATGGCATAGAGGATGGCCAGCATCACCCCACACACACCCCTGAAAAAAAAAAAAAGAAAAAAAAAAAGAAAAAGGAAACACACATCAACCAATCATGAAAGTACACTATTATATTCAAAGAGTCATCAGGAGAAAGGCTGCTCATGATATTTAATTTGCAAAATCTCGTAGCAAGGATACTTTTCAAACCCTAGTTGGATTGAAAGTATTGATTGTCTTAATTACCTACTATCAATGTTTGTAGAGACCCAAAAGAAAGGGAGAAAAAAAATCAACATTCGATCTTTACTGTTCTATTCTCAATCAAACAACATATGTGGTGGTTTGTCATGAAGAGGTAAGATGTTATTCAACATAAATTCTTTCACCCAAGTGCTCCTCTTATTCACTTAGGCAATGTGAAAAAAGAATTCCTAGAATATTCATCTATGCTCCCACGCTATAGATTCTTTAGACACCTAATACATTTTCTCCATAATAATCAAATGTCTCACCACCACGTGATGGCTCAAATGCATATACACCTGCCACCTAGTAGTTAAATAGAAGCCTGTCTCCAACATTGTATTTTTCACAGCTTGTACTTGCTTAAAGAAACACGTACCCAAGCCAATTGCTTATATTTAACACGTTCCCCATGTTAAGTCCTCCACCCTTAATTCAAGGTCGCTCTTGATATCCTCCACCCTATTAGCCTCATGTTACCAATATATGGTGCTCTCCATCCTTCCAACAAAAACTAATTTTATTAGCTTTTTAATCCTTCAAACCACCATTTCAAGCATGGCAACTGCCACAATTGAACTACAAGTCACTAAAATGCAAGCCGATGTTCATATGATATACTATAGGAACATTCACGCACCAACAAGGCTTAACATAGAATGAATTCTTCACAAATTTCTCTCCACTTCATACTCTTCATAAAAACATGAAATAAGAAAAAGAAAGATTGTAGAAGAAAGAGAACAATTTTTTAAAAGAAAAAAAGATTGACATGAAATATTCATTATTTAAAGAAATTAATTATGATGCACATGGAGATGCACGACCGGTAAACACTTTGGATTTGGGCATACTTAATATGGTCTTAATTTTGAAAAGCCTAATTATTTTTAGTATAAATCCTAATTATTTATATATTTATACTTCCATGTTTTATTGATATTTTCTATGTTTATTTAATGTTTTTGTTATTTATTATTTAGTATCAACTATTTTATTTAATATTAATATTCATTTAACATATTTTATCTTTTCCATTCAATATTATTTAAAAATTTAATCATATTCTTTTTTATTTAATATGATATCATCGATATCATTTTCTTTTTATTTTTTATTAATTAATATGTTGTTTTATTTATCTTTTATATCTTGAATCAAATATGTTATTTTAATTTTAAGCTTTCATGGTTATATTTTCTATTTTTAATTTTATTTTCATTCATTTTTATTTTAAATCGAATGTTTTTTATGTTATTTATTTTAATAATTTTTTAATATTTATCTAAGATATTTTTATCTTTTCTTAATAATATTTAATAATTTAAATTTTTATATTTATTTTTCTTTAACATGCATTGTGCGATGTCCATTTGCTAATATATGATACATAGTAAACTTTTGAGTAACAGTTGATACTACTTGATATTTCTTTATTTTCTAATAAAAGAATATTTTACATTTAATTAAACTATTTTTAACGTATACCATAATCATCAATGGTTGATTCATATAAAAATATATCATTCGTAACTATTTTATATCGTAATATTGTTAATTAGTTTATCACCAAAAATATCATTCATTTCCATTCCATGGAAATGACCATTCCTCCCACATTTGCACAGAATCGCAATTCTTTCAAAAGAAGAAATCCTAATTCCAAAACAAAATTGTGATTCCATCCTCTGTTGTCATACCAAAGCAATGGATCCTTGACCTATTTTATGGTCAATGTCTAAGAATAACTATGAAAGATTAAATTAAAATCAAATATTTGGTTCAAGATTCAAAATATATTTATTTTTCATTAACATGCATTGTGCAACACCCATTTGCTAGCATATAACACAGGGTAAACTTTTGAGTAATTGTTGATAACACTTGATATGTCACCATGTTCTAATAAAATAATATTTGAAATTATAGATTAATTAAACAATTCATTTTAATGTATATCATAATAATTGATAATTGATTTATATAAAAAGTATATCATTTGTTACTACTTTATACCATAAATATTGTTAATCTGTTTATTACCAAAAATATCATTTATTTCCATTTTCATAGGGACCAATCCTCCCGCATATGAGTAGAATTGTTGTTCTTTCAAACGAAGGAATCATTCCAAAGAAATTGTGATTCCATCCTCTATTGTCGTATCAAACATTAGAATGAGGCTGAAGTTGAAATCCCCATTCCATTCCAATCCTCGTTCCAGTGAACCAAACATAGCGTAAGAATCCTGCACATAACAAAGCAATAGATACTTGACCAATGAATCATGTCTAGGCAAAACAGAAATTCATATGGATAAAACCCATAGGTAGTATTTGGTTACGTAATTCCGGATGGAATAAGGGCTTATTCCACCTTATTCCCCTAAACAGATGAAAACATGGTGGTGAGCCAGGGTGGTTTAGCAATTCCAATCAACCCTCCCTTATTCCCGTCTACCCTGGTTTAGCTATTCTATCGTGGACCATGGAATAGCTTATTCTAGATCTTTAATGAGTTTTGATTTAGGAATTAAGAAAAACATTGCATTAATTAAACTACATTAATTGCTTATTCTAGGTGGAGAGTTTAAATTTCCAACCAAACAAAAATTTGGAATAACGAGGAATGCCTATTCTATGGGAATTCATATTCCTATTCCAGGAATAACATTTGGATATCCAAACACTACCATAAGTTATATCATTAAATGGTGTTCCAGAATAATTTAGATTAAAATGGCTTCTACAGATTTAAATTTCAATAGAACCTCGAAGCAAAGTTGATTTCCAGTGTGAGGTTAATTGGAAGTTAACTAAAACAAACCACCACTTGGAAAACAAATAAAATAAAATAGTATCATTATAGGAAACAACAGGGAAAATAAGGAATCCAATCTTAACCAAAAATTCTTTAGAATCTATTTGTCTAGTTTGATGGACCATTATCCATGGTACCAGTTTAGTTTAAATCATGATGGTAATAATGCCTCTAATCCTGTCTAAGCACTTTCAAGCCACGGAAACTTGGCCTAAACAAAAATATCTTGTGCATCTAACAAAGTCAAGAAATGAGTTTTATAAAAGCACATTCAAACCACAAAAACTTGGTCTAAACAAAAATCTCATGCATCTAACAAATTCAGGAAATGAGTCTTGTAAGGCATTAAGAACCATATGCAGTATGATGAAACAGACTCAAACTACAAATTATGGTCCTGAGAATATAGCATCATAATTGGGTCCAAAAATAGGGCAAAAAGATCTAAACATAAACAAACATCCAATGTTAGACCCCGTAAAAAAAAAAAATCTAGATCAGCTAATCAAAAGAGTAAGCTCGCTACACACTTAATCATTTCATAACATATCATTGGCAATCTCACATGAATAAAAACCTTTCACATTATGTCATTATATAATTAGAAGATATACACCTAGAATTGACCATGAGATTCTGCATTGAGACATTGCTTTTCAGAAACCAAGCAGAAAAAATTTGGATTACCTGACATCAACCCAGGCAAAAATTCATCAATTTCAGATGAACAAGAATTGGTCATATCATGTCGGTAATTACAGAAATACATCTAGAATGAACCACACAATTATGCACACAAGCAGATCCTTGGAAATCAAGAGCACAACATTCAAATTCAGTGTGTGTGTGTGTGTGTAATTTCAAATGAACAAGAAGTGTTCATATCATGTGCGTGCACATGTGCATGTGTGGGTGTGCAGGGGGCAAGTGTGTGTCCGCACATGCACATACAATGAAATGAAAATAAATCAATCAAGAAAAGGGGAAAACATTCAAAATCATGCAAGCACTTCTTATAAATAAGAAAGAAGGTACAGAGTTTAGCAACAAGTGAATATTTATATCGTCTCATGAATAGCATTTATTAGACTCTTCATGGAAGGACATGATTTTCTTTGTTTTCTGTCAACATTATAGGCACATAAGCCAATAACAACTTCAACAAAACCTGCTTGTTGCATCCATTCTGGTCATCCTATGTTACTTCCGTACAAGTATATAACTAATTAACGATCTAGAATTGAAAATAACAAAATCCTTTTTCTCTAAAGATCTATCACATAGCTCTTGTTGATCCCTCTACCAAACAACTAAAAAAACAAAAATGGCCCATTTTTGGGGCCTTTATTATAACACCATAGACACTAGGTTTCTAACATACTACCTCATAAGTGCTTTCAGAGCCCCTGAAAGAGGTCTCTTCCTACAAAAGAACCAAAAGAACATGTAAATGATCTTCTTCAACCCAACCTATGCTCTTTTCTCTACAAAGGCCCAAAACATTTTGCCAAATAATACCAAACAAAGAATGTAGTATCTTTTAAAAAATCAAAGCATCATTGTGATACCTCTTTACGACTTTGTGTTAGGATATAATTATGGTTTTATAAATTCACACATGAAGAAGAAGGTTACAACTAAAATCTAATTGCAATATTTTGTTTGACAAATCCGATTATGCTTGGTTCCGGCTCTAAATTACTGCAACTCAGTATTGGCAAATCTACATTTCTACACTGTAGATTGATAACTTCTCTTTATCCTCCATAATAGCATCCATGTGTTACAAAGTCAAAACATCAAGGATTATATTAAATAACTACATTTGACCCACAACTATAAACTAGAAATATCAAAATAGAGTTAGCATATATTCGTGGTATTGACCTCTTTAAGATATCAAGTTTGACAATTTCCATGAAAACTAGCATAAGCTATAATATTTTCAGTAAGTGTTACAATAGATGAAGTTTTAAAGGACCAAGAGCAACGGCTACAAGTTCTTGTAAATGCCTAAATAAATCACATGGTAAAAAAAATTAGTTAACACCATGTCAGACATATAGACATGATAAACAGTAGTGTATCATATGTCAAAATAAGATCATCCACTATGGGCCTGTATTGCATCATATCGAGTGAGTCACAACAATGCAAAACGAATCAAATAAGCAAAGATTGAATTGCACGTAATCTAAAACCCAAAACATCTGCCCTTGACCATTTTTTTTCTTTGAGATGCTTTAACAAAATCCAGAGCTGCACGCTATTTCAACAGAAAAATCTAAAGACTGAAGGCATGAAATGTAGCAAACCTTGGCTTGACAGTTAATGATCTTGCTGTACCTCAGATCCCAGAAACTAGCATTTAAATTGACACTAATGACAATGTTGTCTCAAATCAATGATCGATATTTTTCTTCCTTCTTCTTATCTACAATATATGTTGTAATATCGGTTTATTGCATAATTATAAAATTTTAAAAAGTTAAAAAGCTTCCTTACCATGAAAAAAAATCTCTAAGTTTTGAAATTAAATAATAAATGCATGTCTATGTGTGTGGATGTTTATGATGATGTTCAAAACATTTGCAAGGGGAACCAGCTGACCACCATATGAACATCACATTCTTGATTTTGCACAAAGATATAAATCATAGATCAATAAGACAACTACCAACAGAAATAGAATGGTAACACAATCCAGATAAGAAGTCATTGATTATTTTCTTATTGATACTACTTTACCAACCATCATATATTAATCTTCATCATATCTATCTCCCAAGATTATTTTCCACCTTCAGCCATGTGATATACCAGAGGTCATTTCAGAGTTGTCTTCCCTCTCAAGGAAGCACCTTGGTTGAGTGATTAGATAGAACTTAACAAATGTAGAAGTGAAATGCTTTCCACAATAAAAGTAAATTTCCAATTCTGTTATCATTGTTTATCAGAGAAATTAGTTAATAAAAAACAGAAAAATAAAAGGACAGCTCATGAATAACAAGGAGAAAATAATACCACTTTCAATGTAGACATGTTATTTAATTGGTAAGAAGAAAAGGAAATATCACTCTACCTTGCATAAAAGTCATGTATAAGCTCCCTCACTTCAGGCACCAACTCTAAGAAATTTCGAAAGTTAATGTTGTCAATGACTTTGCTCTGGCAAAAATTAGGGCAGCTAGTTAGACTTTGATTCAGAAATGCAAGCTGGAATAAATGAAGAAAACAACAAAAAGACACTGCAAAAATAAAGAAACGAGCAGAAAAGAGATGCCTTCAGCTCCGATCGATCAAAGGATGCAAGTGCACAAAGCCCACCATATGTAGCAACATCTTGGGGTGCTATCACCTCTGTATAGTTGATCCCTAGTTCAGGTCCAGTTTCCAAAAACTGCAGAAACAACCAGAGTTGTAAACAATCCTGGTTAAATATTTTATATATTTAACCAAAGAAGCAATAAATTACCCTCTCAACTTGCAGTGGTGGAACATAAGATTTATAAATAGCTAAACAAAAGCACATAAAGTAATCTGTTAAAAAAAGCTGACAAATTTTAAAGTCAATAACCAGCTTCTACTAGAGGGTTTCAAAGATTGACCTGATATGTCAGTAAAATTACATGTGCCTATTTTTGTAATTGTCTTATAGAAGCATGTGCTATAAACAAGGCTCTTGAACAACAACAATGACTAAGAATTTACTCACAAATATGCTGGCTTCATCAAACCCAACTACTACATGAAACTATTTTCTGTAACTAAAAGGGGATATTTCCCCCAAATGATTCACCATCCTAAATTCACAGAGCATGAATTCTGTGGAATTTCGTTTCAGCTTAAAACTGAACAGCAAATAACTAAATCACTAGTCTTAAATGAAGAAATGAAAAACTTGTAGGCAGTTACGAAGTCCAACCAATGAAGGATGATTTTTTTGCCTGCTACTACTGAGCATTATTTGCAACAACCTACCATGTGTTGATATTTTCCCTAATATTCATTCCATACATTTAGAGTTGTCACATGAATTTAGGATGTGTTTTTTTTTAGTTTAACATGATCTGAAAATTAGTTAAATATACCTTGTTATTCTTAAATATGGCCTTCCATTGAGATCACCACTTGCGTAGCCATAGAATAGAAGCTCAGGCATATAAAGTCCAAATAATCTCAAGCCAAAATGATGGTTCACATTAATGGACAAAGCATTGGAGAAGCAAAGATTGTTAAAAACCGACCTTGCGAGCAGCAAGTTTATACTTCTTTGCCTCCAAGTAAGCCAACCCTGCAGCACATCGTAGTTTTGCAACTGTGACAGCGTCCAGGATGTCTGGTGTTTGCTCAGCTTTACTAACATAATTTGAGACATGCATAAACTGGCCCAACTCGATACTGACCAGAATCACATTCAAACACATGTGAATAATGTGCTTGGAAGTAGTGCAATAATCACGGGTACGAACATAATTTTTAAAGGCATCCCCAAGTTGACCATGAGCATAGTAGAAATCTCCAAGATCATTGTAACCCATTCTGATGCTCTCCTTGATCAAATTTGTCTGCACATTGAAGTTTAGGGTGAAGTTAATGGTGACTCTTGCGAAAGGGAAAAAAAAAAAAAAAGAAAATCAGGTCATATGCTTTTGCTTCTAAATTGGTGTGAATCATGTATTTATCATCAAGATAATAAAACAAACTCCACTTTTTTAAGGAAAAAAATTGCTCGTAATCAAAATTTAGAAGCAAATTACAGGAATCTTCAAAGAGGTGAAAGCAAGAATTTTTCTTTAAATGAGAACAAAGTGGGTAAGGTCCTTGGATCTCTAAATTGCGTGGTATTCATGAATGTCAAACCGATCCCAAAACAATGCAATATAATAATGTGAAGATCGCTTTTATCTAGGGGAAAAAGTACACTGCGAATAAGATCTAGGATTGAGCAATTGAAATATCCAACGAAAAGATTTTTGCCAGGTTATTTTATAAATTTAACAGCAATAAGAAGAGGAACAAAAATTGCAGGAAGGGTACCTTATAGCCATTGAGCTCGTTCTCGAGCTTGTCCTTGCGCTGCTCGGCACGGCGGTCAATGCCGTCGGCCCAGGCCTGGTCGAGGGCGTATTGGGGACCAAGTCGCCCAGCGATCTTGCTGGCAACCTCGCGGTAGAGTTGGGAGTCCTCGCCCTTCTTGATCTCGTCGTAGGCGAGGCGGAGGGCCTCGAGCTGCATGCCCTCGTTGCCGCAGCGGTCGGCGATGAAGAGCAGCCGAATCACCTTGGTCCGGCCGGTGTACAGCGATCCGTAGGCCTCCACGTCCATCTGCTCGCCGCCCATCACCGCCTTGCTCCCCCTCTGCTGCTGGCCATCGCCGCTGCCATTGGAGAACATCGGCTCATCGCCCATCGGCCCCGCCACCCCCTCGTCGTCGCCGTCCATCTCCGCCGCCGCTTCCTTCCTCGGGATTCTAGCCTCCGGCGGAGCTCCGGCACGATTTCGCAAAACCCTAGCAGAATCGCAGGAGGGCCGGAAGAGCCTATTTCTGCCCTGGGTCTGTTTTGCTTAGGCTGCCGACTTCAAAAAGGTTGGGTTGGTAGCGGGACTTTTCGGTTGGGCTACAGAACCGCCTAGCATGTTCACTATATTGACTTATTAGCATCGTTTTTAATTTTTTTAATTTTTTAAAAAATAAAAATTAAAAATTTTATTTTTATTTTATTTATAAATTTTAAAAATATAAATAATTTTGGTGTAATAAATATGCTGATGGTGGTGGTAGGTGCTATAAATATAAATATGATGATAGTAATAGTGGTGAAGAAGGTATTGATAATATGATAGTAGCAACAAAAACAATGACGAGCCGTCATTGCAATAACAATGTGATGAAGGAAGGTTATAGGGATGACAATGATGATAGTTATGATGATAGTGATAGCGAATAATGGTAGCGATGAAGGAAACTATAATAGTAGCGATAATTAAAATAAAAATTATCGGGATTGTATGATGGTGATGATGGAGATAGCAATGATAATAGTGAAGATAATAATGATAGTAGTAGAAATGACGAGAATGACATGGTAATGATAGAATACTGTATATGATTGTAGCAACGATGGTATGATGATGGTGGTGGTAGAGATAATAATGATGATGATGGTGGGATGGTGGTAACAGTGAAGTGGTCTTGATAGTGGTAGTAAAAGATATAAGTTTCTTAGAAAAATAAAAGTAAAATTTTTTTTTTATTTTTAAAATAATAAAAAAAAATTTTAAAAAAATAAATAATAATAATAGTACCAAATATATTTCTTGCCACTATGATAAAATAAAACTTCATCAAAAAAGAGCTAACTAAAAAGTATTATTTAGGTTATTTAGTCTTATACCAACATTTAAAATCTTTCTAGCAAATAATTATTGTAGGATTAAATATATACCAACACATATCCTCACAAACTTTCTAAGTTTAAACCCGAGCATTCCCATCAAGCTAAAGATTTAAATCTATTAAAATTTAATTATAAATACTATAAATTTAATTTAAACCTGTGCTAAAGCATGCGCTAGTTTATATGGGCCATGGGCCTAATCCTCTTTGATATAATTTATAACAATCCAGGATCTCATCCAAAAAAGATTAGTCAGAAGATATTATTTAAATTATTTAGCTTTCCATAAGTATCAAAGATTTATCCGATAGATAATCGATGTGAGGCTAAATACATGCCCGCATGAGCTCTTACGATCGTAATTTCTATAATTTTATCTTTTACAAATAAAGAAAAATGCTTAGAGTTTTATTATATTTTAAGGTGTAAAGGAGAAATTAAAAAAATGAGTTTATTCTTCTAAAAAAATTGATGTAGATGCATATATAGAGAGTATAAAGAGTGGCATTGTAAACTATAAATAACTGTTTTCTTAATGGGATTTATGCGTATGTGGCTTGGGATTTAAGGATACTGAGGTTTGATTTATTATTAATGTGAGATTTTTTTTCCTAATAGATATATAAATTTAGTAGTGAATGTACATATGTGAAAAGAGTAAGAGGTTTGTATATAATTTCAAACCTTATCAATGAAAATGCTTATGAAATTAGCTTTGCGTTGGTTTATTTGCAGTCATTTATGCAAACATAATATTTACAAACAATCTTAAGAAGGCAGGTGATATAAAACTCAAAGTTGCATTGATAAAGGTATATTTTCATATGGTAATAAAGTTAGCATACGATAGGTATTGCATGAAATTATATTATGATTGCAAACATAGTATTTATATTGGAAGGAACCGATATTATGGGATGTAATTAGAAATCCTGATGTCTTTCCTTTTTTTGGTGATCTTTATTTATTTCTTCATTTTGGCGAGGAAAAAATCTTGATTTATTTTCTTATTTTGATGAGAAAAAATTCTATATATTGTAAGCTTTGAGAAAAAAAATGAAAAAAAAATAAAAAATTCCTCCAATCCCTTCTTCTTCTTTACCATTCTCTTTTTTTCTATTCAACATGGTATCAAAGCATCATTAAAAGAAAAAAACCCACTGCTTGCTGCTGTCGTCCCACTGCCTTGCTACCGCCATCCATGCCCACCAAACTCGATCGCTCTACTGCACTCATCGTTATCTCCCATCTTCCATCGTCCGCCTCCAACATGGCCACCCCCGCCATCCTTCTTCAACTCAAGCATGATCTTCCACCACTGTCCGCTGTTATCCCGCCACCCACCAAACCCAATCATGCCGTTGTCCTGTTGCCATCCTTCCATTCTACCGCTGTCCTCTCATTCGCTGCTAGCATGGCCGCCCCTGTCGATCGCTCCACTACCCCCATCGTCACCTCATCTGTCGCCCACGCCTACATGCCCACCCCGCCTATCACTTCACTGCCTTTGTCTATTGGCAATGGAATTAGCCCATGGACCATAGGATCAAGAAAGAAAGTGGTCAATCTCATTCTTATCTAGTTGATTTTCTATTTCTTTCTAAAAAATGAAAATGATGAAAATCATCCAGTGATCTTTCCTTTTGAGTTCATTTGAATATCTTTCCTTTTGAGTTTATTTGAAGCTACGTCGGGCAATTGCACCATGGAGGTGTTGAAGAAGGTCGTTATTGATCATTATTCAACCATCAAATTCTCAATCTAGAATGGATAATCCATTCTTTCAAATCAGTTCTATTAAACTGGATGGGCCTCTCACTTATCTTTTGTGGACTCAGAATGCGCGGCTCTTTATCAAAGCCTGCGATTTAGAGGGATATCTTATTGGGGCCAAAGTAAAGCCATCATCTGGAGATGCTGTTAGAAAACATGCAAGATTTCATGCATAGATTTCAAAATTTTTTCGAAATATAGAGCAGCGGAAGATAGATTAAACTATTTAATCTACAACATACATATAATCAAATTACAAAACCCTACACCAAGGATCTATAACATGTTATGATGCAAATATAAATCTAAAATTAAATTAATCATTAGTGGTATTGATCATATCAATACCTAGATCTAGAATAATTCTAGATCTAACCCTAGATCGCATCTAGGTCATCAAAAGATCAAATCTCTTATCTTTACGTAGGTCGAGAACTCCGTGATTGAATCCATTATTATCTTTAGAGCCGCACAAACATTCGATCTCTACAGATGATCCACACGAACCTATAATATAGATCGAAGGTTCGTCAAATGAAGATCCGCTCGAAGTACTAGTTTCTCGCGGATCCCTCATGATGGTTAATCAAATATATGTTCTTCAGATCTCTTGGACACTCCAAGAGATGAAGAACACGAGAAGGAATAAGAAAGAAATCCAAACCTTGGATCTCTCATAAATCAGAAAATAAAATCAAAAAAAAAAATAAATCCTAAGAGAAGATAAATCTTCTCCTTCAAGACATCAATAGTTGATATCCTGAAAATATCTCAATGCTAGGACAAGAGCAGACCTTCTCCTCTAAAATTTTATTTAAGTTTTTAGGTCTAAGATTTCTGATTTTATTCATACAAAAATCCCACAAAAATAAGAAGAAGAAGGATTCTCAAAGAAACCCTAAGAGAAGACCTTCTTCTCTTCTTCTTCTTGCATCAGGACATGATCAGATCATATCCAAAAAATTAACACCATGCTCCAACAACTTGAAGCACTCATCCTCATACCCAAATCCTCTCTCTCTCTCAAATTTTTATCATATAAAAATTATAAACAAAATATAAAGAGAGAAATATAAAAAAAAAATAAGATAAGACAATCTTCTCTTACTTTGTCTCTTCAAGACATCAATCTTTGATGTCTTAATTGAGGGCTCTTCTCCAAGAATCTTGGCATCATAAATACTCCACGCCTTCTCCTCCTTCTCCTCTGATTTTTCATAATTTTTTTAGAATTTTTTATATCCTAAAATCATCTTATAAGAGGCATCCATCTTTTATTGCAAGACTGGGTCAAAACCTAGTCAAAGAAAAACTTCTATGGGGCGTCCAACTCTTGGACGCCCTTTCCACTTATTTTTTCGTATAACCATTGATTCTCATACACAAAATCAAGAAAAAAGAGCTGAATAAGATAGAGGGGTGTGGGTAGAGTTGGCGCACAAGGAAGGGAGGAGTTTGGGTCAAAGAAAACTCTTCTAAGTAGGAAATAATTTTCAACTTCCTTCTAGTTTTGACCAAGTCAAAATAAATTCTCAAAAATATGAATTATGGGGTGTGGAAAGCCTTCTTGGGCATGAAAATACATGTAGAAAAATTAGGAATTAATTAAGATGGGCATGAGGTCTTAGGTGCGAGAGAAAGAGAGAGAGTCTCAGTCTAACTGGGACTCCTCTTATTTGACTAGGTCAAAATAGTTTTAAATTTTATTTAAATTAGATCAAATACAATCTAATTAAGGGTGATCCTAGTCTAACTAGGAGCCCAATTAAATCAGATTAAATCAAGGTTTAAATCTAATTTAAATGCTAAGTCAATTAGGTGCACCCAAGTTCTAGTCAAATAAGGAATTATTCTTTCTTACAATTGGTTTATCCAATAAATCAATTGGACTTAATCCAATTAAATCCAAACTAATTCTAATTGAATCTAATTTAATTAAACTTAATCTCAGTCTGATTACTTAATCAAGTTAAGCTAATTAATAATCTAATTGCTAATCAATCCTCCTACAACACTTGCATTAGGTCAAACATCAATCGCATTAAATATTTGATCTTGAAACGATTCTCAATCATCGATTAACCATCCGATCAAGTTACAAACTCTAATGTATGTGACCCCATAAGTTTGAGCTTAAGTCAATAGCACAGAAACTAATTTCTATACCAATCAAAGTTACTATCTAGCAATGTTTTCCAACGTTCGGATAGGTCGAATGTATGCAAAGCAACATTCTTAAAAATCTGACCCATGGTTATCATATAATTCATCGCTATGACCAATAATGCTCAAGACAACTTCGAGTATGCTGTCAAACACTCATACAAGTTATCTCTATTGCGTCTTAAAATTTTGCAAATCTCGTGATACCTCACGAGGATTACTCAGGCCTAAATTTTGCTAAATTGAAATACAACGAGTCATTCTCTTCCTGAAGTTAATCAAGAGTGGTCAATCCCATCTTGACTCAAATACCAACTTTATAAGTACTTGACTGTATCCAAAATTTTTTTGAACCTATATTAGAAATACAGGCAGTCCGACACTAAAATATAGTGAGTTGCTTGCAAGTCACCATGGTGATCTCGAAGGAACACTTATACCCATTGGCCTTAGCTAACTACTCTTGATAGTAGAGTACTACATTGATCACGTTCAATATAGATATACTCCTATATCTCACATGAATGCCATACCAGTGTCTCTACATCACTTGATTATGAGGACAATCAATGCATATGGCATACAGCGACCTACACGCGATAAGTTATTGTCCTTATTAATAACTTATCATTTGATCATGAATAATTTAAGAACCATCCGATAAATTCTTCTTTATCAATTGATTGTGGTTCTAAGAATTTTATCATAATTTAAGAATTTATTTAAGGAAGATAGAACTTTTATGATGAACCAGCCAAATAACTATTATTATTAGATAATTCATATACTAATTCCAATCATCTACTACTTAGATGATTGACTTTAGGATACATTTTTTAATAACTCCTACTTGGACTAAAGTCAATCAGAACGATATTAAATATTCTATCTTTCACTTGAGTTCGTAGAACTCCTTAGTTCCAAGGTCTTAGCAAATGGGTCGGTCAAATTCTCCTTTTCCATCAATCTTCTAAAGATCGATGTCACTCTGATAAAAAATCAAAGGTGATAACAATGCAGAATATGTTGGTTCTTTCGGTTCTTTAGTCTAAACTATCGCTCCAGTGCTATGATAGGACTGGACTATCAGTGGAGGATGCCACTCTCAATCTGTTAATGAACCTCAACGACTATACAGCTTACATAGCAGCATCATATGCCACGATGTCTCTACATCACTAACTGAATAGGCTAAAGTATTCTGCTTGAAATCTTTTTAGTAGATTACTCCTATAATTAGGATATAAGCCAACATTCTCTAGTTGTCATCTTATTCTGACTGAAATTAAAATATCCACATGTTTTAAGCCAATACTTTCATATTTGAGTCACTGGATCTTAGTATTTTTCAAATACTTAAGGATTATCTATACAATCTTCCAGTGACTCTCACTTAGATCAGATTGGATCTATTCACTATCTCTAGTGAGTATACCATGTCTGGTCATGTACATAGAGAAATAAGATGATAGCTAAACATTTATTCTTTGCAAAGTTGGGATGTCATTTTTGATTAAGAGAATTTCATCCATAGACAATATAAGAAATAACACTACAGAATATTTTATCCAATTACAAATACAAAATTTATCTTTATTCATAACAAAGGCATACGTTCAAAACGTATATTCTAATTCTAAGGTAATAGCCAAATGGACTTTAAGGTCTTTACCTTTCCGTCTGTCCTACTTTGATCCTTTTGAAAATTCATTCACATCCAATTGATTTTATCTCTTCAGAAGAATCAACTAGTATCCATACACTATTGATTTTCATTGACTTCAATTTGGATCATGTGGCTCAAGATCATTGTATTGTATCCCTATAGGTGATCGGATCCTTGTTATTCTCATCAAGCTCAATAGGATCGCCATCTCGGATCTAGATACTGAAGTATCTATCCAATTAATACGGTACTCTACTAGATCTCCTTAAAGGTGACACTTTAATGGGCTCTAGATTTGATCTAATCAAATTCGATTCTGTAGGTTTACTAAATTACGTCGGTTCTTTTCTACCAGTCAAACTTTTTTAAGTTCAACTTGATAAGCATTAGTTCCTTCTCAAAAAAATTTCTTTCCAAAAGGAATGCCCTATTGCTGATGAACATTTTATATTCTTTAGCATAGTAGAATTAATAACCCTTAAATACTTATTGGACTAGGATCCAAGTTTATCTGTGTGCAAATATATGACATAGGCCAATCAACTCCAAATCCAAATGTGAGAGAGTCTAGGTCTATACCCGATCCATATCCCATATGGAATCAATGTGATAGATTTACTCAGAACCTTTTTCAAAGTAAAACTAGTAGCCACAAAAGCATAACCCTAAAACAGGCAGACAAGTGAACCCTATAGTGGATTGAACCATGTCTAACAAAGTTCAATTTCTTCTTTCAGATACACTATGTTTCGAAAAGAAATTTACTTAAAAAAGAATTCAATTCTCTTCTAGATATGTCAAAAACTCACTGAATAAGTATTCGCCTCCTCGATCCGATTAAAGAGTTCTAATATCTTTTTAGTTTATTTTTTTATTTTATTATTGAATCATTTGAATATTTCAAATAATTTAGGCTAGATGCACCCATGCCCAGATAGATCATCTGTAATAAAATATTAGTATCTTCCTTTGGCACTTAAGTTCATAAGTCCACATACATCATTATGTATGAGACTTAGAACTTTATCAGCTCTTTCATCTTTTTTAGTAAAAGATAACTTTGTTATTTTTCTAAGAAGACGAGATTCATAGGCTATAAATGATTCACAATCATTGATGTCGAGGTTTTCTTCTCAAGCTAATCCGTTTATCCCATTCTTGTCAAGATGACTAAGCCTATAATGCCAAAGATATATATCCATAACATAATCTAACTTGGGTGTATACATTATACTTAATAGGCTGTATAAATATTAAATATTATTTTTTTATTATCCATGTATTACGGTAATATTATTCATAATAATATCACAACAATCTTCTTTATTGATAAATGATAATCATCTCTGACCAAAAGACCATCGGAGATCATATTTATCATAAACGATGGATAATAGTGACAATCACTCAAAATGATATCTATTGAAAATAAGCTTGATAAATCTTAAAGCTAGGATTGGAACAAAACTTTCATCCCCAACGTTTAGATATTTCTCACTATTTTCAAATATTCCACTTACTTGTAATCTTTGTAATAAATTGCATAAGACTATCGATATCTAATACCCATGTAGTAGAATTATTTATAGAGAAATTTTAAGGTATTATCATATCACATCTTTAATGAGCAACTTTTGCTCCTTTCTCTTATTCAGTCTATTATGTTCAAGTGAAGTAAAACAATTTTTCTTCCTATGACCCTGCTTCTAACATTAGAAGCACTATGCCTGATTTGGATTAATCTTGGACTAATTATTTTGACTGGGCTTAGAAGCCCCGGTACGAACCCATTCATACTGCTAAACCAAATTCAACTTTCGATACTAATTATCAAAATTGGATCCCATAAGTCATCACTGTCTAACAGTAATAGGAGCAATTAGGATTTAGCCTTAATTTGAGAAAAGAGAACATTGACCTAAATATATGAATTATATTAAGCCTAAAGACTTGGACTTTAGTCTAAAAGTTCTCTCACTATTTTATTCGAATTGGTAGCCTCTACCTCTAATTCAAAAAATTACTTTAATTTTCTAGTAGGTACTAAAATTCACATAGACTGCACATAAGTCCAACTATGGTTGGTCAACTCGTGAACATCTAAGGATAGGTTCATAACCAATTGTTTCTCTAAATAACTTTTAATAATTTAATTTTGCCCTAGAAACCTAATCAATAGGCTAGGGCCTCCACTATAAGGATCCGGTTAGGTCCAATCATTAACATGAGCATACTTGGTGCATCTAACTAATGAATGATTAAGTTCAACTATGGTTGGTCAACCTAACCACCATTAGAAAGATACATCTAAATCATCATATGATCAATGATAATTTCATTAGTCGACAAGCACCAGACCTATGGGCCTTCAATGATTATTGAGTTAATGGACTCATTATCAAACACCTTAATGAGAGACTATGACTCGATTATCTTCATAACTTTATTATTTTAAGGATCTAATAATTTTAGAGAATTTAAATTATTAATGATTTAAGGATAGAAAAAATATGGACCAATTTGCTTCCACTGACTTCACCAAGTCCGATCCTCCTACTGACTTCATAAGTCACTAATGAGGATTATGATCAATTTTGGTCCATGGGCACCTATATCAGTCTCACTGAATAAAATCAGTCTTACTAATTTTCTATGTGATATGGATTAGCTCGAATCAATAAGCAACCTAATTAAAATCTGATTAACCATATTGGCCATGTAAGTAAGATCTGTAGGAGGGTCTGCTAAGGCTCATCTTAGACATCATCAGAAATGATCAGATAAGCGGACTGTCAATTAAAAATTATCGATCTAAAATGTCAGACTTACCTTAAACACCAATTGATTTGTCAGTTTTGATTTCATCTGCCTAAAGACTCGGGCTCGATCACTGAGCCACAATCAGATCCATTTGTTAGATATATGGACTTTGATCAACTATAACTATTGAATTGATCTATAGAAAAGAAATGACCTAATTCTAATTAATTATTAATTAGGTTTGATCAATTTCTTAACTAAGTCCATATTTAATCTAACCCTAGGTCTAACCCAGTTAATGATCTGATCAAAACTAACCCATTTAACCTTTAACCCAAGTTTTATGAAATTATCTTAAGATCTTCAAATCATAAATTTAGATCCTAAACAATCATTTAATTCTTAATTAAGTTCAAAGTTTGGATTTATGAAATCTTAGAACTAGTTTTTGATTTTATTATTTAAAATATTTTTAAATTATAAATAATTTATATTGAATTATTTCAATACATGATTTTAGATCTAATTTATTTCATTATTTAGATCATATCCTAGGGTTTCGAATCTAAGATTTTACAGAAAGTAAGTTCTCAATTTAAATTCTATAAAATAAATATATCATACATATATATTCTAAATTCAAACTAAAAATTATATATTAACATATGCAATAAGAGGATCTAGATCTAAACATAAAACACATCATGTGGATCATATCATAAACCATTTAAAATTAGATTTAAAATCTAAACATAAATCATAAATTACTTTAGACATCATCTAATACATTTATGACTTAGGTTTCTCGGATCAGCACATACTAGGATAATCTTTCCACTGTAAGGGATAAACCTTACAGCAGGACAATCCTATGGCAGTATGTGCAATCTGATATTATTTAAATCTAATCTAAATAATCTAAAATAGATCAAATATCTATTTAATTTTAGATTTAAATTAAAAAATTAAATCATAAATTTTCTTAGATTTAATCTAAATTATTCATGATTCAGATTCATATCAGCACATACTAAGATAACCTTTTTATTGTAAGAGATTAATCTTATAATAAAAATAAGAAAAAAAAGGATTCTCAATGAAAACCTAAGAGAAGACCTTCTTCTCTTCTTCTTCTCGCATTAGAACATGATCAGATTATGTCCAAAAAATTAACACCATATCCTAACAACTTGGAGCACTCATCCCACACCCAAATTCTCTCTCTCTTAGATTTTTATTATATAAAAATTATAAATAAAATAAAAAGAGAGAAACATAAAAGAAAAATATAAGAGAAGACAATCTTCTCTTATCTTATCTCTTCAAGACATCAACCTTTGATGTCTTAATTGAGGGCTCTTCTCTAAGAATCTTGACACCATAAATCCTTCATGCCTTCTCCTCTTTTTCTAATTTTTCATGATTTTTCTAAGATTTTTCACATCCTAAAACCATCTCATAAGAGGCATCCGCCTTTTATTGCAAGACTAGGTCAAAACCTAGTCAAAAGAGGACTTCTATGGGACGTCCAACTCTTGGATGCTCTTTTTACTTATTTTTTCGTGTAACCATTGATTTTCACACACAAAACCAAGGGAAAAAGGGCTGAATAAGATAGAGAGGTATGAGTAGAGTTGGCGCACAAGGGAGGGATAAGTTTGGATCAAAGAAGACTCTTCTAAGTAAGAAATAATTTCCAACTTCCTTCTAATTTTGACCAAGTCAAAATAAATTCCCAAAAATATGAATTATGGGGCATGGAAGGCCTTCTTGGGCATGGGAATACATGTAGAAAAATCAAGAATTAATTAAGGTGGGCGTGAGGTCTTAGGCACAAGAGAAAGCGAGAGAGTCCCAGTCCAACTGGGACTCCTCTTGTTTGACTAGATCAAAATAGTTTTGAACCCAATTTAAATCTTATTTAAATCAGATCAAATACAACCTAATTAAGGATGATCCTAGTCTAACTAGAAGCCTAATTAAATTAGATTAAATCAAGATTTAAATCTAATTTAAATGCTAAGTCAATTAGGTGCACCCAAGTCCTAATCAAACAAAAAATTATTCTTTCTTGCAATTGGCTTAACCAATAAATCAATTGAACTTAACCCAATTAAGTCTAAATTAATTTTAATTAAATCTAATTTAATTAAACTTAATCTCAGTTTGATTGCTCAATAAATTGAGCTAATTAGCAATTCAATTGTTAATCAATCCTCCTGCAATACTTATATTAGGTCAAACATCAATGCAATTGATGTTTGACCTCAAAATGATTTTTAATCATCGATTAACCATCTGATCAGATTACAAGCTCTAATATGTGTGATCCCATAGATTCGAATCTAAGTCGATAGCATAAGAATCAATTTCTGTACTAATTGAAGTAACCATCTAGTAATGATTCTCGATGTCCGGATAGATCGAATGTATGCAAAGCAACATTCTTAGAATCCTAGCCCATGGTTATCTTATAATTCATCCATATGATCAATAATGCTCAAAGCAACTTCGAGTATGTTATCAAATACTTATACAAATCATCTCTATTGTATTTCAAAATTTTGCAAATCTCATGACACCTCACGAGGATTACCCAGGCCTAGATTTTGCTAAATTAAAATACAGCGAGTCATTCTCTTTCTGAAATTAATCAAGAGTAGTCAATCCCATCTTGACTCACATACCAACTTTATAAGTACTTGACTATACCCAAAAATCTTTTAAACCTATATTAAAAATACAGACAGTCTGGCACCAAAGTACAGTGAGTTGCTTGCAAGTCACTGTGATGATCTCAGGTCAGAGGGATACTTATATCCAATGGCCTTAACTAGCTACTCTTGACAGTAGAGTGCTACATTGATCATGTTCAGTGTAGATGTACTCCTACATCTCACCTGGATGCTATACCAATGTCTCCACACCACTTGGTTACGAGGATAATCAACGCATATGGCATACAACGACCTATACTCGATAAATTATCGTCCTTGTTAATAATTTATCATTTGATCGTGAACAATTTAAGAACCATCCGATAAATCCTTCTTTATTGATTGATTATAGTTTTAAGAACTTCATCATAATTTAGGAGTTAATTTAAGAAAGATATAACTTTTATGACGAATCAGCCAAATAACTATTATTATTAGATAATTCATATACTAATTTCAATCATCTACTACTTAGATGATTGGCTTTAGGATATATTTTCCAATAGATGTTGCATTAGAATAATGAGAGTCAGAAAACTTCCTTATGATGGCCTGAATCCTCAACTCTATCATGCCCTCTATTCCTCGAGGGCTCTCCTTTTTAGAAACCATTCTAGATGTATGGGAGGCTGTTAGCAAGACATATTCCCAGCAGGGTAACACTACCTAGGCATTCAAACTCAAACATAAGATGTGCACACTAAGGCAAGGTAATGTTTCTATCACCAGCTACATTATGGAATTTCAGAGTCTCTAGTCTGAGCTGAATTTTTATCATCCTTTTAAGGCAGCCTGTGCACAAGATGCTATTGAGTTCAAGAAGTATAATGATGAAGAACGTCTTTTTGACTTTCTTGCTGGTCTCAATAATGAATACAACCCAATCTGAGTCATTGCACTAATCTACCTTCTCTTTAAGATGCTTTCTCACTAGTCCTTAATGAGGAAACTCACCACCGAGTGATGATCTACCTAGCTGATATAGTCTGCTCTGCACTGATTGCTCAGCCACTGTCCTAGGATGCGAATGTGAGGAGAAGGGTACATAGGTTTGCTCTTCTTGCAATAAAATAGGGCATGTCCATGACAATTGCTGGCAGTTACATGGCCATCCCTCTGGTTGTGGTAGGGATGGTCGTCGAGGGGGAGGATGATCTGGTGGTTGCACTCAGGGCAACCTTCATGCCAACCTTTCATAGTACATAAAGGCCTCCCCTTCGGCACCAACTACATCAACTTCTTCTCCGACACCCTCTAATCTTGAGGGTTCACTTTCTACTGATGAGATACTCCGATTGATCATGGCTCACCTTAATGTGTTTGGCGAAACTTCCTCTGCTACTCAGGGTTTGCTTAATAGCTCCTTTAGTTCTCCTTCCTTATTCTATTCTCACTTTGCACAATCTAATTTTTCTCATATTAATCTTAATGCATTTACTTCAACTAATCCTTCACTACATTGGATAATTGACTCAGGTGCCACTGCGCATATGACTGGTCAGCCTAATAGGTTAGCTCTTGTGCATTATATTCTGATCCAAATAAAGTGTAAATTGCTGATGATTTTTCTAAACCTATCTATGAGAAAGGAACCATTTACTGTACACCAACATGAAATTATCACCAGTCTTGCATGTTCTCAGTTTTCCTACTAACCTTTTGTCCATTAGTTCCATTACAAAAGATTTGAATTGTAAAGCTATCTTCTTTCCTACCCACTGTCTTTCAAGAGCTAACTATGGGGGCGACGATTGGGCATGCTGAAATGCATAATGAGCTCTACTACTTGACTGAAGGAATATCACAGAACTATCAGCATGCTGGGTTGACTTCTTCTGATAATGCAATACAAGAGCTGATGTTGTAGCATCGCAAACTCGATCATATCTTTTTTTCTATTATATCCAGACTTTTTTTTGATTTATATAATGTCTGCAATAAAGAATGGTTGGTTTACCATACATGTGAATTTGCCAAATGTATTTGTAGTTCTTATCCTGTTTCTGAATATCGAAGTAGTATACCACTAGAGGTTATTTATTTTGATGTATGGAGGTTGTTGGTGCAGAAATCCGTCGCCGCCGGAGGTCGCCGGAGTCGAGGCCGCTGGGCGCCGCCGGGGACCTGCAAAACGAAGTCCCGTCCGGAACCGGTGGGGTGGTGGCTCCGGCAGGACCCTCCGACGGTCAAGTTAGCTTCCGGCCAACAGTAATGGAGTGCTCGGAATGAGTTCCCGAGCTTAGAGATGTGGAGGAGAGCTTAGAGAGTCGAGAGTTCAGAGAGCTTAGCCTTAGTATGTCGGGAGGGGTCCTTTTATAGCGGAGCTTAGTTGATGGTGACGGCTGTGCCGTCTGGCAGAGAGTCGTCGGGCAGCATGGAGCTTGGTACGGAGAGGAAGGCATCGTCCGGTAGATCGTGGGAGCCGTACTGGCGAGCCGTGGGCCGCATGGAGTCCGGTACGGAGAGGAAGGCGTCGTCCGGTAGATCGTGGGAGCCATACCGGCGAGCCGTGGGCCGCATGGAGTCCGGTACGGAGAGGAAGGCGTCGTCCGGTAGGTCGTGGGAGCCATACCGGCGAGCGTGGGCCGCATGGAGTCCGGTACGGAGAGGAAGGCGTCGTCCGGTAGGTCGTGGGAGCCATACCGGCGAGCAGTCGGCCGCATGGAGTCCGGTACGGAAAGGAAGGCGCCGTCCGGTCTTGCTGCAGGCGACGGTTCATCCAACGGAGTTCGGACTTGCAACAGAGTTCGGCCGAAGGGGAAGCTGGGGGAGTTCGTCTGGCTGAAGGGTCGGCCATCTGTAGAGTTCGGCCGCTGAGAGGCCCGAAGAAGCTCGGCTGGCCAATTGAAGGACTTCGGTTGCTAGTTGGTTCGGCCAGGGCTCGCTGAGGAGTTCGGTCGCCTAGGGTCGGTCCGAAGGAGTTCGGCTGCGTGGGCTCGCCTGGGATCGGTCCGAAGGAGTTCGGCTGCACGGACCTCGCCTGGAGTCGGTCCGAAGGAGTCGGTCCGAAGGAGTTCGGCTGCAGGTGGGAGTTCGTCCTCTAGACAATTCGGCCCGGACCTTGGTGCAGGGGGGTTCGGCCTCTAAGCAGTTCGGTCGAGACCTTGGTGCAGGGGAGTTCGGCCTCTAGGCAGTTGCATGGGCTCGCCTGGGGTCGGTCCGAAGGAGTTCGGCCGTGGGAGTCCGAAGGAGTTCGGCTGCATGGGCTCGCCTGGGGTCGGTCCGAAGGAGTTCGGCCGTGGGGTCCGAAGGAGTTCGGCTGCATGGGCTCGCCTGGGGTCGGTCCGAAGGAGTTCGGCCTGCAGGTGGGAGTTCGTCCTCTAGACAATTCGGCCCGGACCTTGGTGCAGGGGGAGTTCGGCCTCTAAGCAGTTCGGCCGAGACCTTGGTGCAGGGGAGTTCGGCCTCTAGGCAGTTCGGCCGTGTTAGGGGCTCGGCCTGGCGCCTGGCGCTGAAGCTCTTCAGCAGCTACTGGTTACATTGGGCTGAGCGTTGGGCCGGGCTTCGGCAGGAGCGGGATTTATCCCCAACAGTAGCCCCCCCACTCCCGAGTTCAAAAATTGAAGGAAGGGAGTACCAAAACAGGCGACTGCCGAAGTCTTCTTCCAGGCTCCGCATGCAGCTGAAGCTCGGGGAGGTCTCATCTCCAGCCAAGATTGACGCTGAAGTTGAGGCTGAGGCTTGGGGGAGACCTCATCTTCAGTCGATGTTTGGAGTTGGAATGGAACTCGTTTCCGGCTAAAGTCGATGAAGCTGACGTTGAAGCCGAAGTAAGATTCGCCTCCTTCGGTCGAAGTCGGATTTGAGCTCCTCGGGGGCGACATTATCTTCGTCAGTTGAAGTCGACTCGAGGGAGACCTCCTATCTTGCAGCCGAGGTTGAAGTGCGCGCTCGGGGGAGATCTTATCTCCTACGGCCGAGCTTCTCTCAGGGGAGATCTTATCTCCTGCGGCCGAGGTTGGTGCTCGCGTTAGGACGAGGTTCCCCTCCTGTTCCCAACCGAGATTGTTCCGGTCGCTCGGGAGAGATCTTATCTCTAGCCGAGATTGCGGTTCGGGAGAGATCTTATCTCTGGCCGACCTTGTTGTTCGGGAGAGATCTTATCTCTGGCCGAACTTCGCCTCCGGGAGAGATCTTATCTCTGGCCGAGGTCGCGGTTCGGGAGAGATCTTATCTCTGGCCGACCTTGTTGTTCGGAAGAGATCTTATCTCTGGCCGAACTTCGCCTCCGGGAGAGATCTTATCTCTGGCCGACCTTGTTGTTCGGGAGAGATCTTATCTCTGGCCGAACTTCGCCTCCGGGAGAGATCTTATCTCTGGCCGAGGTCGCGGTTCGGGAGAGATCTTATCTCTGGCCGACCTTGTTGTTTGGGAGAGATCTTATCTCTGGCCGAACTTCGCCTCCGGGAGTTCGGGAGAGATCTTATCTCTGGCCGACCTTGTTGTTCGGGAGAGATCTTATCTCTGGCCGAACTTTCGCCTCCGGGAGAGATCTTATCTCTGGCCGAAGTTGCGGTTCGAGAGAGATCTTATCTCTGGCCGACCTTGTTGTTCGGGAGAGATCTTATCTCTGGCCGAACTTTGCCTTCGGGAGAGATCTTATCTCTGGCCGAAGTTGCGGTTCGGGAGAGATCTTATCTCTGGCCGACCTTGTTGTTCGGGAGAGATCTTATCTCTGGCCGAACTTTGCCTTCGGGAGAGATCTTATCTCTGGCCGAAGTTGCGGTTCGGGAGAGATCTTATCTCTGGCCGACCTTGTTGTTCGGGAGAGATCTTATCTCTGGCCTACCTTGTTGTTCGGGAGAGATCTTATCTCTGGCCGAACTTTGCCTTCGGGAGAGATCTTATCTCTGGCCGAAGTTGCCGCTCGAATCAGGACGAGGTTCTCCTCCTGTTCCTAACACGGCGACTATTGACTGCTTCTTTTCCAGCCATTACATAGTTTTTGGCGCCCAAAAATAATACACTGTTGGAAGGGAAGGACTTTATTGAAAGGAAGTTACTGGCAATTTTTTCTGAATTTTCTGTGACCCAGGGTCGTGGTAGTAGCATCGTTCCTCCGCGCTTCCCCACGCGGACGACCTTTCCCATTTCATTCGAGCTTCCTTGCGTTGAAGCATGCTTCTGTTGGCTTCTACGCTGGATCCTGGAGTGATGCTGACGACGTTGTGAGGCGGCCGACTTTGTTGTTTCTCGTTACGGCAGCGCCTTGCACCGATCTTTAGACTGGCGTCGAATGAATCTACCCAGCCGCCCCTTTCTGATGAGTTCCTCGATTTCATCTTGGAGCTGGATGCATTCCTCAGTGTCGTGGCCGTGGTCGCGATGGTAGAGGCAGTACTTGCTTCGGTCACGTTTGTTTGGGGGAGACCGTAACCTTTCTGGTCTGGGGAGTTGGTCCTTAACTTCGGTGAGGATCTGTGCTCGGGGAGCGTTGAGGAGGACATAGTCGCGAAATCCTTTGGGAGGTGGGCTTCTTCGCGCTTCTCTGCAAGCTCGAGGGGTTCGGGCCCGCCTGCTACCGGAGGGAGTCCGTGAACGTAGCCGAACTTCATTCGGCTCCCTGTCGCCCGTCAGCCGCTCCCTTGAGGTTTCTTCGTCCCTCAGCTTGAAGGCTTCTTCCGCACGGGCGTATCTCTCGGCCCGAGCTAGCAGGTCGGCGAAGTCCCTGGGATACCTTTTTTCCAGGGAGAACAACAAGTCATTCTTCTGAAGGCCGCCCTTGAGGGCGGCCATGGCGACTGATTGGTCTAGGTTTCGGACCTCCAACGCGGCAGCGTTAAACCGGGTCACGTAGGCCCGGATGGGTTCCCCCTCCTTCTGCCTGATGGCCATCAAAGAATCCGAACCTCGGCGTGGTCGCCTACTACTGATGAAGTGGGCTGCGAACTGTTGACTCATCTGGTCAAACGATAAGATGGTTCTCGGCTTGAGCGTCGAGTACCAATTTCTGGCAGCTCCTTTGAGGGTAGAAGGGAAAGCCCGGCAAAATATGGCGTCCGACGCGCCGTGAAGCAGCATCGTCGTCCGGAAGGCTTCCAAGTGGTCGACCGGGTCGGCGGTCCCGTCGTAGCTTTCGAACCGCGGGAGCTTAAAGTTCGGCGGGACCGGTTCCTGCATGATTTCCTGCGAGAAAGGAGGGTCTGCACAAACGTCATCATCACGCGAGGGGGGACGAAGTTCTTCAATTCGCTGGTTCATCTCCAAGAGCCTTTGGTCCAGCAGGTCCTCACGGTTTCTGATCTCCAAGGCTTTCTGGTGAGATGGGCGCGAGGCTTCACCCTTGGTCGATCCATGATCCGAACAAGGGTTCTCCCTCCTCCGCCTCTCCAATCCGGGTATCGGAGGTCGGTCTGCCCAGGCCGGTCGCTCTTGGACCGGATCATCCGACTTCGGAGAGTCCCGTGCCAGTCGGGCTGGCACTGGGACTTGTTGGTGCAGCACCGCCTGCACCGCCTCCGTGAGACCACGAACGTGCTGGATGAGCTGGTTGAACTGCTCCGTATCCACTGCGGCTATAGACGGGGGCTGAGTCACCGGGGCCGGAGCAGGGACTGACGGACTCGGAAGGGATCGAGCCGCGGAAGCCGTCGAGCGCCGCGTCGAAGCCCTTCTAGGGGGCATTTCCTCTTTCCAGAGAAGGAATTCTGGAGAGGGAGAAGAGAGATCCGGAGCGGGGGCGGAAAATCGTCGCCGAGCACTCCTTTAAGAACAAGGGAACCTCGAAGGTTCAGGCCCTTGTTCCCACAGACGGCGCCAATCTGTTGGTGCAGAAATCCGTCGCCGCCGGAGGTCGCCGGAGTCGAGGCCGCTGGGCGCCGCCGGGGACCTGCAAAACGAAGTCCCGTCCGGAACCGGTGGGGTGGTGGCTCCGGCAGGACCCTCCGACGGTCAAGTTAGTTTCCGGCCAACAGTAATGGAGTGCTCGGAATGAGTTCCGGAGCTTAGAGATGTGGAGGAGAGCTTAGAGAGTCGAGAGTTCAGAGAGCTTAGCCTTAGTATGTCGGGAGGGGTCCTTTTATAGCGGAGCTTAGTTGATGGTGACGGCTGTGCCGTCTGGCAGAGAGTCGTCGGGCAGCATGGAGCTTGGTACGGAGAGGAAGGCGTCGTTCGGTAGATCGTGGGAGCCATACTGGCGAGCCGTGGGCCGCATGGAATCCGGTACGGAGAGGAAGGCGTCGTCCGGTAGATCGTGGGAGCCATACCGGCGAGCCGTGGGCCGCATGGAGTCCGGTACGGAGAGGAAGGCGTCGTCCGGAGGTCGTGGGAGCCATACCGGCGAGCCGTGGGCCGCATGGAGTCCGGTACGGAGAGGAAGGCGTCGTCCGGTAGGTCGTGGGAGCCATACCGGCGAGCAGTCGGCCGCATGGAGTCCGGTACGGAAAGGAAGGCGCCGTCCGGTCTTGCTGCAGGACGACGGTTCATCCAACGGAGTTCGGACTTGTAACAGAGTTCGGCCGAAGGGGAAGCTGGGGGAGTTCGTCTGGCTGAAGGGTCGGCCATCTGTAGAGTTCGGCCGCTGAGAGGCCCGAAGAAGCTCGGCTGGCCAATTGAAGGACTTCGGTTGCTAGTTGGTTCGGCCAGGGCTCGCTGAGGAGTTCGGTCGCCTAGGGTCGGTCCGAAGGAGTTCGGCTGCATGGGCTCGCCTGGGATCGGTCCGAAGGAGTTCGGCTGCACGGACCCGCCTGGAGTCGGTCCGAAGGAGTTCGGCCGCAGGTGGGAGTTCGTCCTCTAGACAATTCGGCCCGGACCTTGGTGCAGGGGGGTTCGGCCTCTAAGCAGTTCGGCCGAGACCTTGGTGCAGGGGAGTTCGGCCTCTAGGCAGTTCGGCCGCATGGGCTCGCCTGGGGTCGGTCCGAAGGAGTTCGACCGTGGAGTCCGAAGGAGTTCGGCTGCATGGGCTCGCCTGGGGTCGGTCCGAAGGAGTTCGGCCGTGGGGTCCGAAGGAGTTCGGCTGCATGGGCTCGCCTGGGGTCGGTCCGAAGGAGTTCGGCCTCTAGGCAGTTCGGCCCGGACCTTGGTGCAGGGGAGTTCGGCCTCTAGGCAGTTCGGCCCGGACCTTGGTGCAGGGGAGTTCGGCCTCTAGGCAGTTCGGCCGTGTTAGGGGCTCGGCCTGGCGCCTGGCGCTGAAGCTCTTCAGCAGCTACTGGTTACATTGAGCTAAGCATTGGGCCGGGCTTCGGCAGGAGCGGGATTTATCCCCAACAGAGGTCATGTGGCATTGCATCAATTTCAGAGCATCATTATTTTGTTGCCTTTATTGACTGTTATAGCTGAATAGTATGGGTATATCTGCTAAAGTCTAAGGACGAGGTTGTCTGGTACTTTTAGATATTTCATAAGTTAGTCAACATCCAATTTGATGCCAAGATTAAAGTTTTAAGAACTGATGATGGCATCGAATACTTAAACCAAAAATTTTGTGAGTATCTGAGTACTCAGAGAATTATTCATCAGACTATTTGTGTTGACACATCTGTTCAGAATGACATAGCTGAGCGCAAGAATAGGCATCTTCTGGAGGTTGCTCGATTATTATTATTTGCTATGAAAGTTTCTAAATCTTTATGGAGAGAAGCTGTCCTAACTGCTACTTACCTAATCAACCAGATGCCTCTCCATATCTTGAGATACAAGATACCACTAGCTTACCTACAAGGAGAGTCTTCATTTATTGTACCTCCTCAGATATTTGGATGTATATGTTTTGTTCGTAGTCACCGTCCTGCAATCAGCAAACTTGATCCTCAAGCCTTAAAGTGTGTATTTATGGATTATCCTGCTATCCAAAAGAGTTATAAATATTACTATCCTCCTAAATGATGAATGTTCGTCAGCATAGATGTCACTTTTCGTGAGTCTAAAATTTTCTACGATACTACTCCATCAGAAATCTCTGCCACACAATCGATTCTTGTCTCGAAGTTTCTATTCTCTCCCAGCATCTCTCCTAATCCTGCTGGATGAGAGGGGAAGATTATAGTCTCGAAAGAACAGACCAAGTTTTCTCAATAGAGGGAGTCATCTTCATCTATGCCTGGGTCATCTGAGCCTATTATGCATTCAGTCCAGCCCAACAGTCTCCCTCTGATTCAGCTTCAACATCTTTCGATAATAGTAACATTTCTTCTCTTGATAGTCTTCCTATTGCTCTTAGAAAAGCTTCATGTCCACATATTATTTCTTTCTGCTATCATCATGATATTGCTAATTTCATTTCCTATGAGTCCTTATCACATGCATATAGGTTCTTCATTGCATCTCTGGATTTTACTGTTATTCCATCAAACTAGAAGGAAGCTATAACAAATCCTAAGTGGAAGGAAGCAATGCTTGAAGAGATGCAAGCCTTGGCCAAAAATCAGACATGGGAGCTTGTTCCTTTATCCCTCAAAAAATATGCAATCAGCTGCAAGTGGATATATACAGTCAAGCAAACTCTAGAGGGTATAATTGATCACTACAAAGCTCGACTGGTCGCCAAAGGCTATCACTACTACAAAAAAGGGCTACGACAGTGGTTATAAACCATTATTGTAGCCTAAAAAACTACTGTCATAGGCTATGACAGTGATTATTTAACTGCTACTACTACAATCATTATCGTAGCTATATGGCAATAATTATTACAACGATTGTTTGAACCGCTGCCATAGATAGTCTATTACAGCAGTTTATAAACTGTTGCAATAAATTAACCTATAGCAGCGATTGGTTTATAAACTATTACAATAGATTGATCTATAGCAGCGATTATGTAACCGTTGCCATAGGTTATCTATAGTAGCGGTTACATAACCGCTGCCATAGGTCTAATACAGCGGTTGGCACCATTTGCATCAAAAATCTATGGCAGCGGTTGGTACGGATATGGTAGTGATTATAAAATTACTATCGTAGATCTTGAATAATTAAAAAAATTAAAATTTTATTTTTTTTATATATTTTACCCGATAAATACAGATATATAATATAAGAAAATATAATAAATATAAAAATTATTCTAAAATATTAAAATTTTATTATCGAATAAAATTTATTATAATATTTTTTTAAAAAATAAAATACATCAAAAGTTTTTTAAATCTACATCATCATCCTCGTCACCGAAAGTCGGAGCTGGAGCTGCAATGCGGGTCAATATATCCTCAAAGCCCGTGACTCCAAAATGCATGCTGAGCATCAATATCATGTCTCTTACGATATCCTTCAAATGAGATGCGCACTCCTTAACCTGATCTGCCCGCATCATAGCATGATCTGCTCGTGCCAACACCTCCTCAAGCTCCTCCCAGTTGACGATACCGAAAGTCTGTGAGAAGACGCTCACCTCAGATCAGTAGCTCATCAGCATGTGTCCAGGTCTGTATCGGATCCTCCTAGAGTGCTCAGGCCCCAAGACCTGAGAAGATGGTCATAGAGCCCAGAGGTATTCGGGCCCTTGCTCGCGAGCGCATCTAACTGATCCTGTAATTATAAATTAAAATAAAATTTTATAAGAAATGCTATAATACTAATCAAATATACTAATATATTTAATACTTATAAAAATATGTCCGATCGTGGCATTCATCGGCCTGCTCATCTTGTCCATGCGATTGGATCAAAAGATCTCTTGCTACAGCTGGACATCACTCCATCTCTTATCAGCTATAACAAAGAATAAATTTATCAAAAAAATGATAAAAAAATATAAATTTAATTTATCTGATAAGATTTAGAATTAATTATCTCTCTATGCACATGATTAGCCATAGACTCACGGCCTAGAGTGTGCGTATACTCCTGGGCTGCACAATTCTTCTGATTTTGATGGAAGGTAGCCTAACATGTATTCAAATAAATAATAAATATTTAAAAAATATTTAAATAAAACTTTAAGCATATTGAAAAATTTAAAAGTTAGGAATTTTATCTCGAACTTTTGGCTCCTCCAATGTCTATCCATCCTCTCCCACTAACTCGAAGGACAATCCTGTATCGAGGGAACAAGCTTCTCCAAAGTATCTCATCGGTGCTCGAGCCATCCTTTATGGAGCTTGACCTTGTAACTTCGGTACAACTCTCCAATCTTCCTCGATCGGGCACCTCGAGTCCTCTCATGATTGAAAAAGTCATACCTTCTTTATACAAAATTATCAAAAATTAGTTACAAAATTATTTTAATTAAACACATATAGTGTAAACATATAAAATGCATAAATATAACTAAGATGCACATACTTACCTATATCTCTTTTCATACCGATCTCTAACGGCAGCATCCATCAAACGCCAGTCTCTAGGCTCTATGGGAATGATGTTCGATCGTCTCACAAGCACTCCAAAAAATGAATGCATCTTCCGCGCGATCTCCCTTATCGGCCTCCCCTCCGCATCGTAATAGATCATCACCTAATGTTGGTGGCGTATGGGATCGTGAAATATTCGATTGGATGATGCACCTGTAATGCAAATATGTTATGCAAATATATAAATATATAAATACTATATAAAAAATAAAGTTATACTAATATAATAAAAATGTATCCTCAGATGCATGCGTAGTAGCATGTGTCTCAGATATGAGCGATGGTAGAGGCTCAACTGTCAGTAAAGTAGATGCCATCGGTGGAGTAGATGTCATCGATGGAGTAGATGCCGATGGTGGAGATTTCTGAGTAGCCGATATCGAGGTGGATGGACTATACTTCGACTGCTCCTCGGATGCTGAACTACACGTAACCCATCGAGGAATAGGGGTGAAAGCTAGATGGCATTTCGTTGCCATCGTGACCTACAATGTTAATGAATATTAATCAATATAGCATGTTGAACAATAATATTAGTATAGCATTAATAAATAATCTCTAATATATATACTAATCAATTGATGGGTCTATCGTTATGCAATGCAATAAATAAAAGCAACAAGATATAAACATCCAAAAAATGTTATGTAATAAATTCTACAACATGAATTACATTCATAAATAATTAAGGATGAGCAACAGTCGTAGATCCGATCTCTTGCACGAACCTTGGTGTTAATCCAAAAATTTGAAAGAAGAATAAAGTAGATGATAGCCTTAAGGCTTAAAGTTGGAATCTTAGAGAGACATATTAAATTCTATTCGCTCAGAAACTGAGCCAGCTCCATGCCTAAGACATCCGGCTTGGATCTTCCCCCAACCGACTTGATCACGGCTCGAGCTAGCTCAGCTATGTGCCATCCCCTCGATCACTCCCTCTCTTCCTCTCTCGATCTCTCTCACCGACGACGACGGTGAGGTCGAACCCATCCTTTCTAGCTTTTTCATCTCTCGATCTTCCTCTCTCTCTCTCGATCTTCCTCGTCGGCGAGGTCAGACCCCACTCTTAATCTTCCTTGTCGGTGGCCGACGAGCGATCGGCCCTTCCTCTCTCAATCTATCGATCTTCCTCTCGGTCTCTCCATTTCTTAGTTTTGGATCTCGAAATCGGGTCTAGCCTTTCGAAATCATTAGGATCCAAGTCTGGTACTTCAAGTACAGACCCATCAGATATTCGGATTCGAATTCGATACTAGTAATTAAAATTGGATCCAGATCTAAATATCCAGATTTCGATCCAAAAACTACGCATGCAGATAATTATAATATTTATAATAAATATCTTATAATATTTATTATAAATATTTTATAAATTATTATAAATATATATATGATTAATAAATAATACTATAAAATTAAAAAATTTATACCTATAGCTATAGAGAGCGGATTGCACCAAAAACTTCGAGGATCACCGACGATGATGCTAGAAGAAGACGACGGCACTAGAGGTAACTTATGAAACAAAAGCAAAATAGTGAGATAAAGAAGAGAGAGAAAAAGAAAAAGAGAGAGAGCAAGGGCAGCCGGAGATGGGGGCCAGGGGGGCATAGTGACGAGGAGGCCCGGGAGGCATAGTGACGGGATGGTCGGCGATCGAAAGAGAGAGTGTGGAGGGTGGGGGTGGCGGGGAGGGGCGGCCGGGGATAGAGGGTTGGGGGATGGTGGGTGGCAAGGTGGCTGAGAGGGGTGACCGAGGGAAGGATGGGGGGCCGGGTGGGGGGTGGCGGGGAGGGGCGGTCGAAGATGAGGGGCTACGGGTGGCAGGGTGGCGAGGAGGGGTGGCCGAGGATGAGGGGAAGAAGAGGCGGTCGGGGGGAGGGTAGGAGGTGGGGGGCCAGGTGGGGGGTGGCAGGAAGGAGCGGCTGGGGATGGGAGGAAAGGAGGGGCGATCGGGGGAGGGTGGGAGGATCAAGTGGGGGGTGGCGGAAAGGGATGGTCGAAGATGGGGGGGGCTGGAGGGTGGCAGGGTGGTGGGGAGGGACGGTCGGGGATGGGGGGAAGGAGGGACGGTTGAGGAAGGGTGGGGGGCGGGTGGGGGGTAGCGGGGAGGAGTGGCCGGAGATGGAGGGAAGGAGGGGTGGCTGGAGGGAGGGTGGGGGTGGGGGGCCTGGTGGGGGGTGGCGGGAAGGGGCGACCGGGGATGGAGGCCAGAGGGGGAGGGGGAAGGAGGGGCGGCACCGATTGGAGGGGAAGAAGCCTCACCGATGATGGAGAGGAGGGGGAGAGACAGAGAGAGAGATTGAGCGCGCATGAAAGAAAAGCAGAAAAAATTTAAGAATTTTTAACCTAACCTATGGCAGCGATTATTGAACTACTGCCATAGATCTACGATAATTATTATCCAAAATCGCTACCATAGATCTAACCGCTGCTGTAGATCTATAGCAGCGATTTTAGATAACTAATACCGTAGATTGAAAATAATTTTTTTTATTTTTTTATCTAAATATTATATAATTTTAAAATTTAATGTCCATCTTCATCATTTATTATCTAAATAATTATCATTAGAGTATCATCGCAAAAGATCGCCTCGATCCGATGGCCTTAGCTTCAACGATTAGAAAAAATTAATTTCGATGATCATGAACGATGATGCGATGATCTGATAGATGAAGACCTTCGATGAGTTCGAAAATCTGCAACGATGATCTCGATGATATTTATAGCATATTGTTAAAATTTTACTTCAATCAGATATCGTTATCATAGTCAATTTAGTACAGAATGATTTCGATCGTTAAATAGAAATAAACGATCAAAGGATTAAACGGCATCTGATTATGAGATAATTTTTAGTTAAATGATCTTTGTTATAATTTTAAATATTTTTTATAGTGATGATAGTAAATTTAAATTATTTTCGTATAAACTATTCATGTTAAGCAGATATTGCAAAAGCATAAGCATAACAACTAGTGAAGTTTTCGAATAATTATCAGAAGATGTATTATTTTAGATCGTTCTTCATCTCACGAGTTGAATTTTATAATTACTACCATAAAAAATGATTAAAGTAGTAGCCAAGATCATTTATAAAAAAAAAAAATCTTATAATCGGACACTGTTTGGTCCTTTGATCATTCGTTTATCATTTAACGGTCGAAACTAATCTATACTAAATTGACCAAGATAATGATATTCGATTGAAACAAAATTTTGATAGTATGCTACAAACATCATCAAAATCATCATTGCATGTTTTCATATCCATCGGAGGTCTCCATCGAAATCAAATTTTTCTGATCGATGAAGCTAGGGCCATTGGATCGAGGCGATCTTTTGCGATGATACTCTAATGATAATTATTTAGATAATGAACGATGAAGATGGATATTAAATTTTAAAATTATATAATATTTTTAAAAAATATATGGTAGCGGATATAATTAACCGCTGCCATAAATAAGTTTATAGCAGTGGTTCATATTAATCGCTGCTATAGGTCCGACTTATGACAGCGATTTTACTAACCGCTGCTATAGGTCCGATCTATAGCAGTGGTTGCAATAAACCGCTGCTATAGGTCGACCTATGATAGCGATTTTTTTGTAATCGCTGCTATAAGTCCGACCTATGGTAGCGATTTTCGTTAACCATTGCTATATGTCAGATCTATAGCAGCGGTTATAAAAATTATTGCCATAGGTCCGACCTATGGCAGTGATTAACGAAAATTGCTGTCATAGAATTTATGGTAGCGGTTTCAAAAATCATTGCCATAGTATGTGCTGTCATAGACCATTTTTGTAGTAGTGTATACACAGATATATGGCATCGATTATGAGAAGACCTTTGCTTTGATAGCAAAGATCAATATAGTGCGTACACTAATTTTCTGTGCAATAAATCTTAGCTGGAAGCTTTTTCAGCTAGACGTGAAGAATGCTTTTTGTCACGAAAATCTTTGGGAGGAGGTTTATATAGACATCCCCCCCGACTTCATGAGTGCAGCAACTATTGGTAAGGTATGTTGTCTGCATCATTATCTCTATAGTCTGAAGCAGTCACCTCGGGCATGGTTTGATCATTTTCATTGTGCTATGTTCAAGATGAACTATCAATAGAGTAATACAGATCATACGATATTCTTTCATTATAACAGGGATAAAGTTGCAAGACATCATTCTCACTGATGATGATCTCCTAAAGTTGGCTCACCTGAAAGCTCAGTTGACCCAGTCTTTTGAGATCAAAGATCTGAATAGTCTCTGATATTTTCTTGGGATTGATGTTGTTAGATCCTCTCGTGGCATATTTTTCTTCCAACGAAAATATGTCCTGGATCTATTGATGAAGACAGAAATGTTAGATGCCGACTTACTGCGACTCCTATTGAGCATATCACTATCTTTTTATAAATAGTGATGAGCCAATAGACCGTGGACATTATCAATGTCTTGTTGGCTGACTGATCTATCTTTCACACATCATACCTGATATAGAATTTGCAGTGAGTGTTGTGAGCCAGTACATGCATAATTCTCGAAAACGTCATTTGGAAGCTGTATATAGAATTCTACAATATCTTAAAAGATGTCCAGGGCATGATATGTTATTCTCTCGTCATGGACATATTAAGGTTGAAGCTTTTTCTGATGTAAATTGAGCTGGCTCCATTGACGATTGATGATCTACTTTGGATTATTGTACTTTTG